>CAIGRH010243521.1:0-12989 GCA_903798295.1 Fraxinus nigra | reverse complement strand
ATTGTGGGTTTTCCAACGGTATCCAAAACTGGCGGTATTGGTGGTCGGAAGTTGTCGAAAAATTGCCGCAAACTCGCTCCAAAAATCTGAAAATTTGGACAGAATTTCAGACTTTTCGATAGTCGACTTCGTGGGTATATGCCGGCCGAATCCCTTGGAGTTATGGGGAGATTTTTGGTGGTAATTGAAGAGGGACATTGTGGGCTTTCCAACAGTATCCAAATCTGACGGTCTTGGTGGTCGAAAGTTGCCGAAAAATTGCTGTAAAACTTGCCCAAAAATTTTGAAAATTCAGTGACCGTTTCTGCAAGTTTTAAACTTCAGTTACCGTTTGTGAAATTAACCCAATAACGAAAATAACATTTTGTTTTCCCTACAACTATGCATCATTCAAAGGTAATTTGGTCAGTTGATCAAGGATAGTTTTGTACTTTCATCAATTGTATAAAACTAAAACATGACAAGAATAGATATATTCGTACATCNTTATGGGGAGATTTTTGGTGGTAATTGAAGAGGAACATTGTGGGCTTTCCAAATCCGACGGTCTTGGTGGTCGAAAGTTGCCGAAAAATTGCTGTAAAACTTGCCCAAAAAATTTGAAAATTCAGTGACCGTTTCTGCAAGTTTTAAACTTCAGTTACCGTTTGTGAAATTAACCCAATAACGAAAATAACATTTTGTTTTCCCTACAACTATGCATCATTCAAAGGTAATTTGGTCAGTTGATCAAGGATAGTTTTGTACTTTCATCAATTGTATAAAACTAAAACATGACAAGAATAGATATATTCGTACATCTCTCCTTTAATCTTATCAAGTTCAACATAAACAAATGCCATATATGTTCTCCCACGGGCTTGAGAAGGAAAAAATAGCACTGAAAACAGGATTTCGGACAAAAAGAATTCTTGTATTTGCAGCATATTCTGTTTGTATCCCAGCCAAGTGTTGGCAAGCAATATAAGAAAAACAGCATCCGACTTTTGCATTTTAGAGAATGAATACTTTTTCCAAATATGTTCCTAGCCACTACAGGCTTTATTACCTGGTAAACTTTTGATCCTTCTATATTGTACAGCTCAGGCAGCAAAATTTTTGGTAGATATTATGAGATATTTTATACGATAAATTGGGCGTGATAACAAACAGATTCCGTCATATACCTCTCCTTTAATCCTATTCAGTCCAATATATCAAACATGCCTCCGTTGTTCTTCCACACCCATGAGAGAAGGAAAGAATAACCTAGAAAACAAGAATTTGAACAAATGAATTCTTGTATTTTCAGCCTATTGGATTAAAGCCATTTCTGGAGCAGTTCATATATGGAATCCATGGGAAATCCTTCTCCCGCAATCCATTAACCAAGTAAACTTTTGGCCATTCTACATTGTACAAATCAGGCAGCACAACTTTAATAGATAATACGACATGTTTCGTTCACTGAACTCGAGAGGATAACAAACGGATTTCATCACGTAACTCTCTTAATCTTGTCCAGTGCATAGTACTGAACATGCCTTCATCATTCACTGTTCTCCTACATTCTTAAGAGAAGGATAGCCAGAAAATAGAGTTAGAGAAATAAATTCTTTTATTTGCTGCCTATTAGATTTACATCCTAGCCATATGTTGGCATGACCATTATTTAAGAAGAACTGCATCCCCTTTTGCATATTAAAGAGGAGCACTTAATTCAAACATGTTAGTATCCACTACAGACTTTACTGTACAAGAATTGCTGTTTAAAAAACCTTAACTCTACCTACCATGGGAGTCCTTCTCTCCCAAGATCCACCAAATTTTTACATCATTTCTACATTTTTACAATTATGGCGGCATAATTTTTGGTAACTACAAAAGTAAGGATTTCTAGCAGATATTCACATTTGAGATAAGATAACCAACCTCTTGCATTGCACATTGGTTTGAGCATATTGTTGTTGAACGAGAAGACTGTGTCCTTGACACGCGGGAAACTGATCTTGCACTTCTTTCACACACTTTCACTAGATGTCCTATTTGACCAGGTTATCTCGACTTCAAGAGTTCTAGAAGAGCCATCTTTGTTGCTATTGTGGCTAAGGCTGAAAATATCGCTGTAATTTCCTTCATTAATAACTTTGTCCATGGGAATTGCAACTCTCCCAAGAGTAGTCTGAAAAAAAGGGGCAATCTGTATCATCAAAAACTACGAGAACACAATGAATAATTGCATCAACTCTGTTAATAGTTTATTACCAAACCACAATAAGTTCTATTCAGGATGGTCACAAGCAAGTAAAAGTATCAAAACTTTAAAATGAATGAAATATACTGAATGTCATTTACCTTTTTGAATGTATTTTTGCTTTTACATGATATATTTAACTTTTGCCCCTTTGGTGGTACATCGAACGCCCATTTGAATCCTTCATTCCATTCTGGAGAGTTAGTATGGTACACAACCTGATAACGGAAATGTAACGAGATTATGAGCCAGATGAATTCAGATAGCACGGCTAGGTTTAATGCATTTTATCTCATACTAATAGATGCCAGAAGAAACCAGGAAGGTAAATGTCATAAGAACTCTTAGCAGTAATGCTTGGCTCTTAAGACAGCTACAATGGAACTTACCATCCCAAAAGAAACGATC
The DNA here is from genome assembly GCA_903798295.1 of Fraxinus nigra. NCBI lineage: Eukaryota > Viridiplantae > Streptophyta > Magnoliopsida > Lamiales > Oleaceae > Fraxinus > Fraxinus nigra. The sequence continues at coordinate 10,348 of CAIGRH010243521.1, read as the reverse complement.
TATAACAGAAAAGTACATGTAAACTATCTAGGGGGAGATACTAGTAATGAGCATTCTATCCACTCCTTGCATAACGTATCGATTGCAGCAGAACATAGAGCATTTTTGGCTAAGTTCGAAAGAAGTAAAGGTTATTTTGCTTCCGATCAAAGACCAGTATACAAAATAATTTATTTCAAACCTTAATAATATGTCAGCTTTTTAAGCTTAGTAAAACGTGATCTACGTTCAGAAGTTAACTATCACATGATTCACATTGATAAAATGACAATTCATTACCTTAGTTTGCTTGGCAGAACCATTGGATATTGTCAATCGACAAAAAGGATTCGTGCCTCCCATTACGCGCTTCAGATTGTTTGCACGCTTAACCATGACTGTCAAACAACCTGGTAAACAACGCAACAGGCTCTCAGCTCGATCTTGAAAACTTGGTGGGCAAGTTTTTAAAAGAAGTTGCAGAGTCGGAATGGCTTCGGCCACTATCATTGCTTGGGATTTAGGAACACCAGTCAGAGCAGCCATCCAAGATTGTTTCAACAAGCATAAAGTGGTCAGTACAGAATCTTGGACGGTCTCACTACCAGATTTAAGAGCTGCTATTAAATGTGGAATACACAGTGTAGCTGCTTCCGATGAGTGGAGCTTCTGAAAATTGACAAATATAACTTGTATCGTTTTCAAAATCTCTTCGTTAACAGTGGCTGATGACAACAATTCTCTATCTAGAGCAGCTGCATATTAACATTTTAAGAAGATCTTTAGAGTAAGATTTTTAAATGCACCATAACCCATGAAGGAATTAGAAGATTTACCAAGAAGAAAAATGACTCCAACCAAAGTGAATATGCTGAAAACAGAAGGCACCAAATATGATTTACCGACACTCGAAAATGTAAAATTACATTTGACTAATGGAAAGGCTTGAGCTTGAATTTTTGCAAATTATACAAGGGCTATCTGAACTGGAAGAGTCATGGAACAAGAGGAGACACATCTATGAAAAATTGGGAATATTTCAGGATGGGTTAGATAGTTTACGTGGTTATTCAAATCCATTGATATTAAGGCATATTTAAATCTAGTTTCGAAAATGTATAATTATATTTTGAGATTGGCTTGAGCTTGAATTTTACAAATTAGCGGACTGGCCATCTGAATTGGAAGATTCATGAGACAATGGACAAACGTGTTCATAAAAAATAAAGAATAATCCAAGATGGGTTAGATGTTTCCAACAAGGTTATTCAAATCCATTGATATTAAGAGGCATATTAAACCTATTCATTAAAAAATCGTGTTTGTACGGGAGTCAAGAGTTGGGAAATTTACTTCAAGAACTAAAGGAGAAAAAATATTTCAAATACTTACCTGTCAAAGAACTGATGAGCTCATTTGATACATGCTCTTGAAGTGCGTGACTAGAAAATAAATATTTGATGAGCAATACTGCCTGTCCCACAATATCTGAATTAGGGGACAGTAGCATTTCTTGAATAATCACTGCACCACCTGCTTCAGCAACAAATCTCCTATTGGTTCTGCTGTGCATGACAAAGTTTTGCAATGCACAAACTGCCACCATTTTCATTTGTTCTGTCGGCTTATCTTCAAGCAGGCTTACTAGTGCTCGGCAAGCAGAAACAGAATCATTCGATCTTGAAAGCCCTTCATGCTGAGAGAGGTCGCCAAGGGAAAGAGTTGCAAAAAGCCTACCAGTTTGAGATGTAGTTTCTGGATCTAGCAAATACTGTGCTAGAGGTGCGATTGCCTTTTTAGAAACCTTCATTTTTTGCACCCGCGTATTATTGCATAAAATTTCCAGTAGTCTTCCTGCTGTTTCTTCACTTTGGTGAGATCTTAGTAAATCTAATAGAGCATCCATGGCACCAGCTTCAGCCATCAATTCGGCACTTGAAGCATCACTTTTTTCTTGAACAATCAGTGCATTTAGAGCAAATGTGGAGGTCCTCTCCAAAGTTGAATGCAAGATCCTTACAAGAACCTCAATGGGAACTTTGAAATAGTACTCAGTATTAAATTGTAGGACATTACAGAGGACTACTGCAGCCAATTCCCATAAAGCCTCTGATGGTCGAGGATTGTCTTGCAAGATAACCCTTGAAAGCTCAAGAATACCACCAGCATCAGCAACTGCCTCTGGCCAGCTTAAGGAGATATTTTCCAATGCCTTTACTGCAGTTTCTTGTAAATTCAAGATGCCAATTCCAGCGAGCTGAACAAGAGGGACAATTGCGTTCTTTGTTTTTATATCATGCTTAAAATCCTCTTGTTCTAGCAGGTGAGATAGCAAATCTATACTAAGCTGCTGGATGTCTTGCGAAGGGGATTCAAGAAATGGAATTAAATACTCAACGACTTGTGTAGGTTTGAGTTTCAAAGTAGCAAGGCTTTGTGGTTTCTCCAAAATGTTAACGAGTGCTTGCAGGGCACTATGCTGTCCCCACTGATCAAAATCTGTCTGAAGCAGAACCGTAAAGAGAGGTTCCACAATCTTTACAGCAGCAGAGCTTATTGAAATTGCACTGCTATTTGTCAGGATGCGGAAGAGTTCTGAAATTGTGGAGAACAATGAATATGGAGCAGTCAGGAGTAGCTCAAGACAAGAATCTATGATGCCAGCATTGACCATATCCAACTTGCGTGAAGTTCGGTCTTTCCCGAATTTAATAAGGCAACATATGCTCGCTTCAATAAGGTGAAGATTTGATCCAGAAACCAGGCTAACAAGAAGACCAACAATATCATGAGCTGATGCAAGCTCTACATGTTCTCTGTCATCCAATAATCTCTCGAAAGCAGAAAGACCAGATTCTACTGCCGTCTCTTGATCGGACTGTATCAACAATAGAAGGGGTTCTACACATTCAGAGGCATTTGGCATCCCCCTGACTCTCGGATTATCAAAAAGCACAGAGCATAATACTGCAGCGTCACTCTTCAATTTCAAAGTAGCAGAAGATGACAGAAGTCTACGTAGACTCTCAAGAGTATTGCCTTCCGCCTCAACAAGCAGAGCTCCGTTTGCATCATTTTCTGAAGTCAGCTTAATCAAAGCACTAATAGCGACCTGCTGTTCATGCTCCAAAGCAGAATTAAGCATATCAACCAAAGGCTGAATTGCCTGCATAGATGCTTCGGAATCTCTGATGTTCTCAGAATCACAAAGTTCATTTAAGGCCATAGCTGCACTCAATCTCGCGCTTCTTGATCCCAAGTGAAGAACAGCAACTAGTTGATTCATGCAACTAACTGCAGCTTCATATAGAAGGAGATCTGGATTTCCAAACAATATTCTCAACAGTTCACATATAGTTGCTTCAGTTGAGTCTCGAGGACTCAAAGACAAGTATTTGCTTAGAGCATCCAGTGCTCCAGCTTCAGCAATGAGTAATTTATTAGTATCACCAACATTTGCAATTTGAGTCAAGATTTGAACAGCAAATGGTGGGGCTCCTGGTCTCTCTGGAATTGGCCTCAACAAATTGACGAGCAAAGGTATTGTCTCGTGAGCTATGGAATTAATTCTAGCATCTTCAGTTTGAAAAAGGCATTCAAGAACTACTTGCCCCGGGTTTTTTCCTAAAGAAAATTCTTCAGATAAGGAAATAAGGTTTTGCATATCTGATTCTACATATCCACTTAGTGTTATTAAACCTGAAACTGCATCCAAGTTTGCAATAGCAAGATTTGTTCGCTTGTCTCCATGGCTAACAATACTAGCGATTGCCTGGGCGGCAAAGAATTTATTGATCATTTCGTCTGACTTCAGCAGGAGAGAAAGTGTGGGTATAAAGTTCATGGCTGTAAGAGAGGAGACAATACTGGCATCCTGGAACAGTATAGCCATGAGAAGAGCACTAATCCATGTGCCCTCTGTATCCTCATAATCTACCTGTAGAAATGTATTTTCTTTCAGCAACAAAATGCAATGGTGGTAAAGAATGAAGACATTCACAAAAAAGTAAATTATTCTTATACCTAGAGAGGCCGCTCCACATACATGGTTTGAAATATTATAATATAAAGGCTTGTTTACTTATCAATAAAATAAAACAAAAACAGAGACAAAATCGATATATATATATATATATATATATAAGTTAGATAGTTACTTGAAAAAACAGCAAGAGAAAATTAAAAGGAAACATAAAGAAGTAAAATAGTAGCAGCCAACAAGTTGTATGCCCGACCTGCTCGTTTGAAGTATGTTTTGCAAGCTTGTCTGAAAGAACTTTAAGAACCTCAGCTTCCATTACAATGAGTTTGCTCTTTGAATGAAATGAAGAAATTATTGATAGCAACCACAAGGCAACAGTACTTCCCAAGACAGTTACTGGATCTGGAACTTTAATTCCTCTAGGAGTTTTGACTTTGATTTGAAGAGAAGAACAAATAGAATTTTGCTTCGTCATATCTACTAATGCATGTATAAGAGGTTCCAAGGATCCAGATTCCTTGAGTGCATCCACTGATTGAATTTTATGGTCTTTGGCAGCGCATATTATCAATGTTGTCCCTCCAACTTTTACTTCTCCACTGCTAGAATTCATAATTCTATTAGCCAATGCAGCAATAGATCTTGAGTATGAGACCAAAAGATCAGCTAGAACTAGTGGTTGAACCCCACAAAGCCTAGACAAAATTTCTATAGCTTTATCTTGCACCGATGGAGGTCCGTCACATAGGCACTGCACCAGAGGCTCTAAACTAGACGGGACTTCAGCAAGGATGGAGCATAGTTGGTAAGGGGAGTTTATTCCATACTTCATCCGAGAGAATAGTGCAACAATTTCTAAAGTATCAGCAACATCATTTCCATCCATATCTACTGCATTTAAGGAATCAAGAATAGCAAGAACTGCAAATTGACACTGAGCACTTCCCGAAAATACATTGCCTGCTGGGAAATGCTTCAAGAGTTGGTGAAGAGCACGGGATGCACTCTTCTTACCTTGCAGAGATCCTTTTCCCAGAATTCTTGTTATTGCTGAAACAACGTCTTCCCCCAATGCTTCTGAAGCTATTTGTGGATCCAACAACATATTAGCCAAGGCAGCCATTGCTACCTCTGCAGAATCAACGGATGAGGTCTTGGCCAACTTAATTAACTGTTTGTAATCACCTTCTGCATAAGAAATCTTATTTTTGGACTTAGACTTGGTAGGACGAGCAGCAATACCTTGATTTTTGCCAGTTAAAAGTTCTACACATGGATTGACAACTTCATCAGTCGCCAGGCTATCACAGATATCATGGCGTTTACTGAATAGATCAGCCAAGATTACAGCTGCATGCTCTTGAGTCTTCTTATTCGAGGAATTGAGAACCTGGACAAGAGACCTTAGCCCCTTATTAGCAGCAGCTCCCTTATGCGCTAGGTCACTATCTGATGCAATTGAAAGTACATGACCCAGAACTTTAATTATGTGGGCCTTGGATCTTGGAATGTCTCCCAAGAGCAAAGCTAGTAATTGATTGATGGTCTCTGAATCAGCCTTTCGGATAAGCTTTATCAGAGCCTTAACTGAGGCTTCCTGTCCCTTTGGTCCCCCATCTTTTAGAATCCCCAAAAATGCTGAGATGGCTCCAGCACTTTCAACACAGGCACGGATATCTTCACTGTGACAGCACAAATTCCATAGCATAACCACTGCATTTTCCTTTGCCTTCTGTGATCCCACTTCTAATATTTGGACAAGTGGCGGGATTCCACCAGCTGCAGTAATTGCCCACTTGCTATCGTCATTTTGTTCAGTTAGAATTGTAAGCATTTCAACTGCATACTGTTGATGCTTTTGATCACATAACCCCAATGATGAGATAAGTAATTGAATTCCTTCTCTCTTACCTATGGCTTCCCAAACACCTAATGATTCAGTGCATAAGCGTATAAGAGCAAGTATCAAATATTCTTGTGCATCACCTGCAGCCATTGTTACAAGCCCAACAAGCACCCTTTTAGATTCCGATTGATCAACTGTAACTGATAGATAGGCATTGCCATAGAGGCTCCCCAAAGCCTCAAGCAGACACTCGTGAAACAGCTTATTATCCCTAGGTTTTAGAAGCATCGCTAGAATGCTTTCTATTTTTGTTGCATCAAATGGTTCCTCGTCAGCGCTCTGCTCGAAGACCATTAGGCAATGAGCCAGGGCTAGGATAATATCAGCAACTGGAGCAGCTAACCTTGGGGACTGAGAAAGCTCCCCGAGATGGAGAATTAATGCTGACATCCCACCATATATATTTGCTAAAGCTCGTGTTGCACACTGCTGAAGAGACAGACCTGCCTCTCCCTGCATACCTTCCTTGGAAGGAGCAATCACAGCTCGTATAAGCACCAGGATGCCTTGTGCATCAACAACAGCTTTCTTAGCATCAGTTGATTTAAAAGAAAGCGCCTCCAATGCTTCAGCAGCACTTGCTAGAACAGAAACATCCTTTTCTTGATCCAATAGTCCGAGCAAAGCTTTGATTGACCCAGAATCAATTATTTTTGGAATACTATCGGGGAAAGCCAGCATAAGACGAGCTAAGAGGGCTGCAGCATTGGATTTAGTAGCAGCATTTTCAGAAGAAAGAAGGCGAACAATGATATCTACTCCACCATCTTCGAGAGTTGCTCGCCAATAGCCATCTTTGTCACCACAAAGATTTCTCAATGCCCCCGTGACAAACCCTTCTACCACTTGGTCCGTCTTGTTTTTCTGATCTAACTGTTTCCATAAGGCCGGTACCACGCCTTCTGTAACAAATATTTGTGTGCCCACATTATCATCCGAAAGTCCACTGGACGACACTTGGACTAATGCTTCTGCAGCAGCCTTCCTCGCTTCAGTTGACTCCGACTTCAAAAGTGAGAGTAAAGGTGGGATACATCCACCTAGAAGCACCTTCACTCGCAAATCTTCATCTTTACATAGGACGCTTAACGTAGCAGCAACATTTATCTTTGCCATAGGAGTACCACTCCTAAGAATGGATATGAACAATGGGATTGCTTGGCCATGCAAACCAATAAGCTCCCGAGCTTCCTTTCTTGCTTTTGCAATACCTAACAAACGTGCCGTGAGAAGTTCTTTCTCTGGTGGTGAAGACTTCTTGGCATGTAGTTGCTCAATGAATTGAGCAACTCTTGTCTTCATTCTCTCCGAATCATCCATCTCTGCAGTTCCATTTGATTCTCTAGATGAAAAATAAAAAAGATAAAATTTTAGAAACATTTTGAGGAAATTATCCTAATAGAAGTCAAATTAAGAGCCTGTTTGGTAAGATTAAAATAGAAAAACTAACCGTTATTGTTGACTTTTATTAGACAAGTGGGGCTCAATAACGGCTATATTTTCAATTTTAATATTTACCAAACGGGCTCTAAGTAATATGAGCATGTTTAAACAGGTCACAAAATTTCGACGAAGCATCACATATTATCCCCGGTTAATCCTTGCGACTTATATTTCAAGTGCGTCATCTTCACACCACAATTTCTTTCTGGTAAAAAGCAGTACCTTGTACGAATTAGTAGGCCTTAACTAATGAGTTATTGTGTTATAACACTCACTTATTCTTCCCAGAGAATGAAGAAGCTTTATTGTTCCTTGATTCAGGGGAAGATGACTTCGACATTAATTCCACCTATTGAACAGTATTTTTGAACCTGCTATAGATCAAAACAAGTTAACTATTACCACTCTTTAATGGTAGAAAAACACCCTATAATCAAACCATAGATAACCTAAATGGAATAAATTTGCTTCTTATTCTAACTCGTAATTGGGAAAACACACTCATCCAGCATCCAGGAAAGAAAATATAGAAATTACATACACCAATTTACAGATTGCCTAATCTAAATACCCGTAATCTACATAAACTTTTTATAAATGAAAGATCGCATTTCACAAACAACACATCCATGTATAGGAAAAATATGAATTTAAAAATGGAAATTAAATTGTTCTCCATACAGTACCTCTGCCCCGTAAAATCGGAGAATGCTGCCAGATTACCCTCCTAAAACTCTCTCGGATACGATTTTTCTCACCTCAAATGTTACAGCCTTAGTTTAACGTACACGTGCGCATATTTTTATCTAAACACCGGTAGTGTACGACAATTTTCCGCCGACGAAGCCAGACGTCCTGCATATCCATAATCACCTCAAAAGATCATATTGATTCAATTCCAGATCAGTCGTTTAAATGTACGTATACTAATATAATTTATATGCATATATAACCCACGCATGTAATCAAATATAATACGAATACATAAATCCATGCATCCATAATGTGGGCTAATACTGCATATATGTGTTTATATATGCAATTTAATACCTCATTTATTAATGCATCACATTAAGTAAATATGGGAATAAATATCAATATGCTGATAATGGAAATTAATAAATTAAGTATTGGCATTGTGAAATAAAGAAAAAAAAAAGGGGGGGGAATTAACCTGGAAAAATACAGTTTCATCTATAAGTTAAGAATTAACGTTGCTTAATTAAACAGAAAATTAACATTGAATATTTACCGTTTCAAAACTCATATGAAATTGTCAATGGAGTAGAAGCGGAGGTCTGGAGAGAGAAAATCAATCTAGAGAGAGAATGGGAGAGGTTTTTTTTTTTTCTTTTTTTCTTTTGTTTTTCCTATTCTGTAGTTAGTTTGTTTTATTTTCGGCCGTAAAAATAGATAAATTACGGAATATATACCACCAGTAATTTCAATTTCCATTAATGGCATCTCTCCACTTTCCATTAACGGTATGTGATTGTGAATCTTCAACCAATCGCTACGTGCGTGTTTGGCAAATCTTAGAGGACCGACTTATAAGTAAGTTTAAAATAATTAACTTTTTCACTTTAATTAATGGAAGGTTGTGTTTAGTATGACGAATTAGAGAGCATAAAAAAATTTAAAATTAGAGTAGAACTATATACTATGTGAATAATATTAAAAATTTAAAATGGAATGAGGTAGATGAAAATTTTTTTTTACTACTATATACTATGTGAATAATATTAAAAATTTAAAATGGAATGAGGTAGATGACAAAAAAAATTTACTAATTTTTTTTATTTACATTATATTCTTATACCCTTTGGCCTAACATTTAGGCTGCTTGAAGCAAATGAATTATTGATATGGATCATCGATATTTTTAAATTGAGCTATGTTAATTTGTAAAAGTTGCAAATGAATATGTCATTAGTTGTATTTATATAGTGTTGTCGTAAATATTAAAAAATTTAATTATGGTACGGAGCCAAACAGAACCGAATCGAACTCGAACGATTCCATAATTATATTTGGACCCGACGGTTCCATTTATTAAATACCTAAAAATTTTGGGTCGGTTCGGTTCTGAAATGAACTGAACCGAACTGACTCATGTCCAGCCCCAAAATGAACTTTCAATTTCTAATTTTTGGTCTTCAACTCTTTTAACTTTTCGATTTTGATCAATTAAGTCCCCTACTAAATCATATTTTTTCAATCAAGTCACTTATTAATTTATTTAAATCCTGATTTTCCCTCTATTTTGGATTTTAAAAAAAAAACTCTAAAACATCGTGAATTTTCGAAGTATTACAATATTTAAGTTTTGATTTTTCTTCTATTTTCGAATTTAAATAAATTCTAAAATATCGTGAATTTTTAGGGCATTACACCTCAACAACTTTGAACCATATAGCATAATTGGCATGTCCAACTTGAGCCTATCACTGCAATAGAAGAAGAGGAAATTACAGTCACACAAATATTTAAGATTCAATTTTCATAATTCCATATTCAAGTTTGATATTTCACAAATCAGGTTTTAAGAAGAAAAAAAAGAATTATTTTTTATTTATAATAACCAACCTTAATCTAATCTCTCACCGTTTCTCACCGCCTCTACACTCTCTCATCGTCTCTCCACCATCGTCTCTCTACCTTTCATATTCTCTCCACCTCTCCACTTTCTCCCTCGTCGGCAACCCAGACTCCACGAGACGATGGCTTTGTGCAGATCCGTTCTTCATCCTTTTTTTAAAATTTTTGATTGGTGGTGGTGACATTTTCTGATTTGTTTGTGGCTGCCGCGGGCGCTACTATTGTGGCGGTGAGTTGGTGTCTGCGGCGATTTCTGTGGTGTTGGTGTTGGTGTTGGTGTTGGCGACGGGTGGTGGTGGTTTTCTGTGGTGTTGGCGTCAGTGGTGGTTTCTGTGGTGTTGGTGTTGTGTTGGTGGTGGTTTTTGTGGTGTTGGTGTTGGTGGCGACAATGGTTTCTATTGTGTTGGTGGTGGTGACAAATGTTTTGTTGATTGTGACCA
>CAIGRH010243464.1:0-13075 GCA_903798295.1 Fraxinus nigra | reverse complement strand
GCAAAATAGACACATCACTTAACCTCATCCAATGGTTATTATTGTACATGTAATACTATAAATAAACACTCTTTGTTGAAATTTTGAAGAAGAACGTTGTGCAATTTCGGTATTTATTTTGTTTCTTTGTCAATCGTTCATTCTCCTATTTTGTTGTTCTTTTTTTTTTTTACCAAATCTCGAATATATTCGAATATATTTGTCTCGTGTCAAAAGCTTCTCTCATGTTCAAACTCAATATTTTCGCCTAGTAATCTGTCAACACGTGTCAGAATTAGCTTGTCAAGACGTGAGTGAGTCCGATATCTGTTGGCACATTTTTTGTAGTAAACATATTGTATTGCAGTAGCAATTTAATTGCTAGCTCACGTTGTTCTGTCATCGATTCCGTACCTCACGTCTTCAACTTAATTTGTGAATTTTAAATTTTAAATAAAGTTGAAAAAAAAGACAAAAAATTGTTTTTGTTTGGTTGTTTGGCGCAAAATAGACACATCACTTAACCACGGCAACAGTCAAAAGATACTTAAATATATAAATAAATGTAGATTGAAACCCGATTTTTTAATGAATAAAGTGTAATAAAAACTGTATTATATTGTTAAGTTTAGAGTTGTAATTATGTTTTGTTAGGATAATCCACATGCACAGAAATAATTAATAATGAAATGGTGGATAAAAAAGTGTACGCTTTTTTTAATTAAAAAAAAAATACTATGGGTAAGGCAAATGCAATGTACTTGTTTTAAAATTGGATTTTAATCGGTTGTGCGTGTGGATTGATCGGGTTACTCTTGGAGCATTTTCTCGACTCTTTATTTATAAAGAGTATTTTATGTATAATAGAGGGTATCATTAAATTTATGTAGTAAAATTTAACAAACGTAGTAGTTACGACTTGCACAATATTATGATAAGCCTTTTTTAATATTCTTTTTCCAATTAAAATGGGGAATTTTTTTATTATTTTTTTTGTTTATCGGATTGTGATTTTTGCCATCCCATGGCAGCAAGTGACAACTTATGGCAGTTGTGGTTTGTTTTTACAATATATATAAAAAAAATTTATTATTCTTTGCTTGTTTTTTTTTCCCACTTTTTATCTATTTTCCAATTGACGAAAATGCCCTCGAAAAGTATTTGAGGGACAAGCGGGCGGTCATACAATGATTTCCTTGTAATGGGACCAAAGCGCACTAAAACTTAATATCAAATGGCATGGCTTCAACGCCGTACCAGCACATTTTTTTACATCTTTTTCTCGTGATGATGAAATTGAATACGGAATACCGTCCATTTAGTGGTGTTGAACGAGTCAATTTATAACATTTCAAAACACGAGTCTAGGCCTAGATGATTTGTTTGGCATGTCATACTAAATAAATTCTTGTACCGTACACTTTTCTCGATTTGTTTCATCGTGATGACCAAAAAACAACCAATTTTAACTTTCTACAACCAAATGCCCCACTCTGATTCGTTGTATACAAACATGTATAGATAATGGAATTAAGCTATTTGTACAATCTGTGTTAACAACATTGGCGTTGTCAAAATCTCGGCCGTCCGATTTTAAAAATAACTTTTAACAGTTTTGAGCCGGTTGAATATAATGCTATTGAATGTGAAGTTGTCAATTAAAAATTGTACAAATAGTATGATTCTAGATAATGATTAACGAGTGCTGATACTGCCGTTGGACCGAAAATTGCAGATAGATATGCACGAATGTACGTACTCATACTATTTCAGGAATAAAGATTTTTTGTTAGTGGCATCTAATGATTTGTAACGTCAATTTGTGTGAATGCAAGCCGAAAGCTGCAATTCCCACCTTTGGATTGGGCGGCGACAGCTTCTTCACAATCATCATTATATTATTTTATTTTAATACCCACTTATATTTCAAGATTGGCTTGAATTCTTTTATATTTTCATTTTGTCAAACTATGGGAAGACTCGTGTCAACCAACACGGCAAAATATTGTCCATTTGGAGTAATTTTAAAGGTATTAGATCAAAATCTTTACCAACAAATAAGTGAGAGAAAATTATATTCTCTTCTCCCGCAATAATGTTGGAATCGGAATAGCTCGTTCCCAAGAAATTCTTGCTATCTTCACTACTTCTGTCTAGTGACCAAATGCATTTTACAGCCGCCCATTATATTCATTATTCCATCTCTCTCTCCTTCCCTCAATTATTCTGCGAATAGATACTTTCGACCGCAATTGGGATCGACGTTGTAATCACAAACGATCATTCACTCTAAATGACGTGCAAAATCAAACTTGCCAATACATAGTTTCAAATGAATACACCTCACTAAGAGACGCTTTAAATTCAATGACTCGATTCATTGAGGTCGTTACATGTATAAGAAAGATATTTGAACTGGTTTTATAAGTGAGACGTGACTTACTTGCAGATGTAGAAGTTACACAAGTAAAGAAACGTACGTTAAATTTTATTTTATTTCTTACTGATGAGATGTACGAAAGTTTTACATTTCAATTTGTCTGACCATAGTAAAATTGTGTTTTTTCCTTGCATATAATAATAGTTTAAAAGTTGCAAAAACATTGATTTTTATTGCACGTTTCTTTTGAAAATAAATTGTTCGTGAATCGCTTAATCCCATCACAAACAACTTGATTTTTTCATTTGCAGTGTTGAGGTCAAATATTGTACTAAAGAGAAACTTTCAGATACAAGAAACTGAAGAACGTGATTTCCCTTGAGCAAAATTATATATAAAAATTAAGTAACTTAAATCACTACAACCATAAAATATTAAAGCAAATCTTTGAATGGATTGGGGCCCCAATAATTCATGTAAACAAATGATTGATGTATTATACAAGCTTTAGCATCCAGCTACTGGAATATAAATGAATGGAAACGGAAAATTGATTAGCAGTTTAGTTAACAAACTCTAGACCTCATTTTCATGGCCTAATGCCACTATACGGTTATACAACGGTATCTTACGGCATTATATTAATATTAAACAAATCCATTAGGTCTAAGTCAAGAAAATATAAAATTGGGATAATATCTTACAGAGATCTTTGAGATCCATGTTCACAGTCACAGCTTACCAGAAAGAAGAGAAAAAGGGAGGTAAACAAAACAAATACTACCAACTCCATCGCTCTTTCACAATTCAAATATAAAAGACTACAAATGCTTCTTACCGTAAATCTTTTTAACTGGGTGGGGAGTGGGAAGCGTGTTATAAGTCCCGATAACATGGGAGTTTTTGTCATGAACTTCTGTGTTCTGATTATAAAATCCCAACCTGCACATGGCAGCAAGATTCAATTCAGATCAATCTGCAATCCTCCATGCTGATAATCATACATCAGATATAATCCTGAACAAAGTTTTTTTATCCACAGCTTCAATTTTCATTTTCATTTTCATTTAGTACGGTGTGAACAATTATTCTCCACCAAAATCAACATCATACTGATGTCTGTCTATATGAAGTTAACATGTTGTCGTGCTCTCAATAAGAATCATACTGATTATAGCTGAATCATTAGATTAGGATTTTAAAGCAATTAAACGGAGTATATCACAATCTAGAGAAACTGAAACAGAGGTCATTACTTTGATTGAGCCTAGAATCTTTCCACCAGAAAGTGATCTGATAAAATGAATGTGTCAGCTGGAAGAAGAATCAACCTTAAAAGGTAATATTACATAAACAATTACACATCTCAATGAAAATCCATGTAATCTAATATAGCTTTTAATAAGCAACAACACCATCCCACTGAGACGATATTGAACGTCCACATGACAATAAATTTATTTCCTCCACTTCATACATCTTCCATTCCTTTGATTTGCACCCGAGGTATCAACTTTCCACACCCTATGTGACTACAATCGAGAGAAACATTCAAATGAGCCTCGTTATCACATGATGTCCAAAATGGAGGAGTATTCATGTAGGGTTTAGTCGGGGATTTATCAACTATAATTTCGAAATTTTACTTTAATATGGCAGCATAATATGAGAAATTTCAGCGTTCATTAATTTTGTGCTTAGATGACTAGGAAAAGTTGGGTTTTAACTTTTAAGATACATAATTGCAACCAAAGGTTTGGAGCTTCAGGAGGGAAAGGATCCAAAAAAAAAAAAAAGGTCCAATAGGCCATTATAGGTGTGTTAAACAATACCCTAGAAGATAACCATTCAGTTAGAGAGGTTTCAAAGTGTCCAAGGGATTAGGAAAAGTCCAGGCATCACAAAAAGAGTTAGGATTGAAATCACACGACACGATCCACATGGCATCAAAAGTGTTGAAAGTAAACTAAACGACTAAATTGAAGAATGGCACAAGTAATTCTAAAGAGTATGATCCCTCCCATCCAACTAAGATGGACTCTGTGTTAGAACTAAAAAAACTCAACCATATATAAGTGGAGGAAAACAAAAATAAGGAATACGAAGCAAAAGCTTCTCAGACATTCCAAAAATTCCACCAATTTACACAATTTTTAGGACAACAAAAATATCATTAACTGTGAAATATCTTGGAAGTACACCAATGCTGAACTTAAGAATGACAGTGACAACTATATCATGACAAACACTATGAGAGGTACAAAATTTGCTGGGAGAACTGAAAGAAACTGTACAGAGAAAATACTTGTATGCATGTCGCTGATGAAGTTACAAGTGAAAAGGCATATTGCAAGGTGAGGCCGCCAGCAAGTGAAGTAAGATTTAACGATAATTTTCAGCAGGAAAAAAAATATTACTTGTGCGTCTTGAGAAACTTCATGTATGTTCTTATCTCTTCTTCTTCAACTTCTTAATTCTATCATCTTTTTTCAAGGAAGTCATATCCCTACTGGCCATTAATTTGTCATCTGCTGTCTTTTGCTCCTTCTCATCTCTATCTTTCCTCTTCCTCGTGGTACTGCAGGGACATTTTAAATAATAGAAACTTTCAGTTCAACATCGCAAAAATATGCTTATTCACAGAACATATACTTCCCATAACCGAGTTGACTACAAATTAGATCGTGACCTGTCAGCTTGAGACCATTCTTCCAAATTTGTATCTAACCATCGCGCACATCCCGTATTGGCAGAAACCAAAGATCCAGAAATGTGGAGTATCTCTTCGTCAAAGCTATAAGGACACAGAACATGATTGAATTCAACAAAAGCAACATAACACAATGAACAACTTTCCAAGACAGACTTTTGCAAATCTTTTTATGGTATTCTACAATATGCAGTCCTAGTATTGAACAAAATCAACCAAAGGCATAGTGGTGCTGAGAATTCTACAAGCAATGCACTTTTAAAATCTAAAATCAAACATCATACATTTCTTAGAACATGCTCCTAGAAGGCTACAATTTACAATCTCAGCATCTATCTACTAACTTGGATGATGTAGCAGTATAAGATGGAAAATGCTCCAATGAAATGATTAAGGTCCAAGTTCACAGTTAAAAGCTCCTGTGCTCATGCATAATTAATCATGCACGAGCATTTACAGTTTCATGGTAATACAAATTATGGAAGCATGGCATAATACGCATTAAAAATGCATGTAGTATTTACTGGAGCTGTAGTTGGAGGAGAAAATTTTTATGGAGAAGGAATATGATACAAAAAATGTTGAGCTGTGGTAGAAGAATGAATTATAATCTCAGCACATAGATGAGAGAATAAGGACTAGAAGAGCGACAGAGACGGCTTTTCACACATTTTGTCCTCACAAATCAAAGCAAACAATAAAATGCAGACAAAGAAGATCCACAACTACATCGTGAGCAATTCCACTGGAAATGTAAAGCAACATTGGCACATTAAGGAGGCTGAAGCAGCTAAATGGCTCTCCACAAAACAAAGCCTCATTCTGAAGACAGACACTGTGATTAAAATTAGGTATTTCAATGTGATCTTGGTTGTACTCAAAAGTAATTTTTAGAATCCATAAATAATATGAAGTCAATTTTTATTCAACCTATTCCGTGTATATATTTTCACAAACAATTTAAGATTTTTCATTAGTGGGTTCTTTTCTTCTAAATCTAAATAAAATAGACCCTGAGAGAAAAATTAATTATATTGTATATTCCTTTCCTAGAACATACAATAGCTCTATGAGTTATCATCCTTCTCAGCTTGGTTTAAGATGTGTATCAGTATTAGAATTTTAAACCCCTGCTGTCATTTAATTCTTAATTACGATATCGAGTAACTCATCAGGTCATATCTATCAATAATGAGTACAACTCACGATGTAGATTATCCCACAACCCAAGCAAGATACAAACGAGTGGAAGTGTGTTGACCATGAAATAAAAGAGATATCTTTAATAATCACTAATATCAGAAAGTCCAGGTGTACAGAATGGTATATGGCTAATAATATGTGAAAAATTGCAATGCTGAATGAATGAGCTGCAAATTTTATGAAAAAAATTATTCAAGATACCTTTCATTTTAAAAAGAATGTGTACCAAATGCAAAAGTGTATATACGTATCGCAATCCTGCCCAAATTTTTCATACCCGGCAACTACAGAAAAGTAAACACAGTCCTTTGCAACTAAAAATATATGGTTTACCGCTTAAACCTAGATTAACTCTGTGCAGAAATATAGAATGCAACTGGTGAAAAATAACTTACTATATTCAGTTCAGTTTGCTAACTAAAACGATTAGTGGTTTTTCCCTTCAATGGAAACAGGTATCATATATGGAAAATCACATCCAATAGGCTCTAAAGCCTCATTTCAGACAAAGAACCTAGCAAATATTTCACCTCTTGACTAAAAATCGTATTATGGTTCCAACTTTGATCTTGTGTTTCTTGTGATGTCGGCTAACAAACACTTCATTTCCATGTTTCTGCAGCAAAATGAAAATATACAAAAATTCAATAATATTGCATTATCCCAAACACCATGTTAGCTAATACAGGATTGGTAAGGACAGGAGACTCACAACTTTATACTTAAATTCATCGCGAATGTCTTCATCTGCCATAACAGCAGATGAAAAACCAAGAATCACAGCATGAATTGACTGTCTACTAATTTTAACTACCTCTCCTTCTGCAAAAAAAGACAAGTGAAAAGAAGAGAGTATCAACAAACTCATCCAATTTACATAGTCCTTAATCCTTATTTAATTAAAATTATTCCACCTTCCATCAAAAGATTCAAAATTTACATTAGCATGAAACTACCTAAAAGCATATTAGGCTTGGGACTGAAAAGCAACAATTTTGCTTTTAATCTCACACCAAGAAACGGATGAATTCCGGGAAGAATCTTTGCCAAATTACTTCGCACATTTGGATCATACGCCATTACAACACCATCAAACGTCTCATTGTATCTATAAGGACAAGAAACAAATTCAAACAAAGAAAACACTCATATTCAAATATTAATACAAAAGGAAACAAATACGGACATCAGTTTATAGTACTTTATACCCAAAAGCATTAATTTTTACATTCTAAAGGAACTTGAGTTTTGTTGAGTTTGGGCACAAAGAAATTATTTTATTATACAAACAAAGCACTGGAATTTATATTATTGGATTATATAATAATAAGCAGCAGCTCGAGCAAGCACCTAAAGCTCACCTACTCTCGCAGCACTATAATCTCTATCTGAATTGTATCACTCACACCTCCTACCCACAAGACATGCAGAAAACCCATATATATGGGTGGCTGAAATCGGTTAATCAACCATGGCAACGAAGAAAGCATTGTCTTTAAAGACTCTAGATTATTCCCTCCAGTCGGGTAAGAATAAGAATCCAGAAACTGGAAAACAAATAATAAAAGGAAACGTTCTAGTGCATAGGAGAAGGGGTACTTGAAAAATTACGTGAAGAGGAGAGAGCTTAGCTCACGGAGGATAGCATCGTTTACGCATTTGGCCATAGATGGGTGTAGATACACCACCAAATTCGCTTCGCATTCTTTCAATCCCTCCATCGGAATAATTATAATTGTACAATTAGATGTTAGGGTTTTTGTGTTTAGGAGATGAAGTTGTGAAAACCATCAAAAACCCTAATTTGCCTGTGCTGGACGCTGAATGAAATGCTATCCTTTTTTGATATTGGGCTAAAGCCCATTAAATTCATTGATGTATAAATCTCCAGATTTAGGCCTTTTGGCTTTCATTGGTATGGTCCACTCACGACTCAAAATTTTATCTTTTCAATCTCCCAAAAAAATTCATTGATGTACAAATCTCCAGATTTGGGCCGTTTGGCTTTCATTGGTATGGTCCGTCCACTCACGACTCAAAATTTTATCTTTTCAATCTCCCAAAAAAATACTTGATTCAAACATAATCTTTTTTATTTGTTTGGTAATTATGTTGAGTGTACATTATTAAAAAATATATCACGGGTGCTAAGCATGCGACAACTAAATGACACAAAATGATAGATTTATTTAAATACAACGTCACACGATACTTTTAATTAAATCTTGTTAAATTCGTGAGTAAAATTTTGATTTAATGTAGTTTTTATATTAAAGTCGTATGATGCTAACCGTTCATTGAAAAAAACTTATGTTTGTGATAGGTGATATCAATTAAGTTAATCACCTAAATTGATGCTTTTAACATGAGATAAGAGATGACATTAGTCATAACATTATGAAAGTTCAACTCAATATGCTACTCTAAAATGTAAGTGAATAAGTGTGTTTGTGGGAGTTGGGCAATTGAAAAGAGAATGTCCTTTTTTACTTGTTTTTCTGTTTTGATTGGAGAGGGTGGGCCCACAAAATACAAATTGACAAAATGGAATTCTCTGCAAAAATCAAATTACGTATAAGAATATGTCTCCTTATATTCCAACATACAACATACTACTTTGTTCTTGTGCTCCCATGCCTCCTAACGGTGCTTTCACTTTCAATTTATCATGCGTGAGTGGGACCCTACCTATCATAGATTTCTTCATTCTTGTATCCACCATTTTCTTCTCTAAATTTTTTGCCTAATGAATTCTTATTATGATTTTAATGATAGCTATAATCTCTATGTTCCTCAAACTTCGTACACTTAATTCACCTATTACTCTCCTATGAGTGTGTCCGAAAAATAAACTAGATCCCACCTAGGGTTTGCAGTGGGTCGAATCGAGCTAACTCGAGTCTTAAACACCTGAATTCGATTATGAGGACGAGTCGAGATTGTGCTTTTTATAAAACAAAGCAAATACGAGGAAAAATGAGTCGATCCACGAGGTCAAGATGAGCCCACTCGTGAAAAAAATTCAAGCTCGGATCGACCTTTAACTTTTCTCAATACGAGTTATAGAGATCTATAGATTAGACCAAGACAACTGAACATGTGAGCGGTTCAACCCTTTTGCCACCCCTACTCTCATCCAAATTTAAAAAAAAAAAAATCAAAATTTTCATAACACTGGCCCAAAACGAAAATAAAAATAGCGTGCTCTAAATTTTACGTACCTTTCAGTCATAAATTATAAGCTAAGATACAACAAAAAAATAAAAAAGTTACATTTTGATAGCACTAATAAAATAATATATTGTCAACTTATTAATAAAGTGAAGTGCAAAAGCACCTTTATTATTTGGCATGGTCAATGTCGGTCGAAACATGCTGCATTATTTCCATTGCTTGGTTTGAAATTTTACCATCCTTCATCATACCCTAATAAATAATTACTTGATTTTTGGGTATGTAGGGTTGTTTAATTTTTTTTCAACCATGATAATTATTGATATTGACCAACTCATGGTGGCCTAGAATTCACTTATATGACTCTCCAAAAGTAGATCCACTTATCATACACATCATAAATCAAGTGTAAAATATAAGATAGCGTCTCATTTATTACTCTTTAAAAATTAAGTATGACAAATCGTAGCATAATCAGTATATACTATATATAGGTGTACACAACTTATAAGAGGAAATACGACACGTGACTATTGATGGATGACTCCGGTTTGAGATTTTTGTATTTTAATTTTTGGGGAGTCAGTGATGGATTAATGTTTTGGAAATATTGACTTGATTATAAAGTATAAGTTGTTCATAGAGGAGACAGTCTCGTTAGAAATTTGAATCACGCGTTGAATTCAAGTAAGCATCGAGTGTTTGATCGTTATCTTATATATCTCAACGTCTCGTTATTAACCATTGAATTGATATTGGAAACGTGTAATATATTAGAAATACTATAACCATATTTGGTATAAATTAAAAATTAGATTTTAATCTAAGTTAAAGTCAACAATTAATCTTAATTACATTTATGGAACACACAACTTTCTAATCACGTTTCATCAACTTTTATTAAAATCTATTGAAAATTTAATTTTAATCATCATCAAACGGTGGCTATATGTTTCAGTTCTCCTCATTATAATCTAAAAATTAAAAAATCTAGGTAATTTGATACAAAAAATTGAGGTAATTTAAAATCTGACTCGACTCGACTCATTTCGACTCATGTTTAGTTTGAACAATAGCTGCACCCATATTGTTGTGCTCGTATGAATATGACATGAACCAGCGCATGATCGACACGTGGAGATCATAGAATAGTTTTGAAAATAGAAGCGTTGCCGAATTGACGGATTACGGCGAGTTTTTATTTCCAACGCCATTGATAAACGTGCTAACGTGACTAGTCATGCGTGCAGCTCTTATAACACAGTCCACTCTTAACCGTTGGATCATATCATGCATCAAAATTAATAATCTCCTCACATGATTGGTCATCATACAATCATTAATTAATAATTTAATTAACTCGTATTCCAAGGCAAATGAGCAATTACGAAGTTTTATACCTCAATTAGATATCGGGAATTTTAAAAATGTTTAATTTCATGCTCGTCAGTTAAAAAAATGTCTATTTTTGATAATTCTGATAAAAATGACCAAATTTAATACTAAGCCCCTGTTTGTTTGTCATTCTTTTAACCTGAAAATGCATTTTTTTTTTTACCCTTTTTTTTTTTCAAAGCATTGGGTCCGCTGTGAGAGAAAACAGTCAAAAATTGCAGCTCCATTTAAACAGCAACGGTCAGAATTTTAATTTTTAGTGGAAACAAACAAGGGCTTAATTTCTGTTTTTAGCTTATAAAATTTAATTGGATTTTGGGGGCAAGCCTGCCTCCCTTCCTCCGCCCCTGATTGTAACGTGAGCTTACTTAAGCATTTAATTTAATGTAATAAGTGTTATCGTTTACTTAAGCATCACATATGCTAATAACATTTACTCAGTGGTATTATTAAGTTTTAAACGAAGCATATGAAATAAGTAGGATAGTAATTGCACTTAACATAAACGCTCAATTTGATTAACACTGAAATATGTCAACAATAATGTTATTCATATTGAAGTCTACCAACCGTCGCTCTACGTGGAATACTTGTGATGTCCATTATTTGATACACTAATGTAGGAGTTTTTGTTACCTACATCAAATAACAAATCGATAGTTCTTACTGTAAAGAACATTATTCATATGTCAACTGACAAATTACAATGCGTGTATCGAGTACCGAGTTAGCTTTATACTCCACTAAAGCTCAATTATTTTGGATCAATTTCGGTTGTGTTTCAGCCACATTATTTTGGAAGAATGTATTCTGAAATACTATATTGATAAAGGATGCGTGGTTGAAAAAGAATGAANACTGAAATATGTCAACAATAATGTTATTCATATTGAAGTCTACCAACCGTCGCTCTACGTGGAATACTTGTGATGTCCATTATTTGATACACTAATGTAGGAGTTTTTGTTACCTACATCAAATAACAAATCGATAGTTCTTACTGTAAAGAACATTATTCATATGTCAACTGACAAATTACAATGCGTGTATCGAGTACCGAGTTAGCTTTATACTCCACTAAAGCTCAATTATTTTGGATCAATTTCGGTTGTGTTTCAGCCACATTATTTTGGAAGAATGTATTCTGAAATACTATATTGATAAAGGATGCGTGGTTGAAAAAGAATGAAAATTTATTGATGTGATGAAAAATATTATTTTATTGAAAAATATGTGATTAAAAATTAGTAGAAGAATGAAAATGAAAATTTTAATGTGCACCAAACAGGGTTTCATTAGCTTTTGAAAAATCAAAAATTACATTTAATACCAAAATATTGCTTTTTAAACATATTCGAGTAATAAGAAAATTATTTTAAAAAATGCAGAAATCCTGACAAATGTTAAAGGTCCGTTTGGTACAGATTCTCCAAATTCTTTAGTAAATCAATTCTCATTTTCAACCACACATTCTTCAATAAAATAATATTTTCCATCATATCAATAACTTTTTCTTTTTTTTCAACCACACATTTCCCATCATATCACTATTCAAAATCAATTTTTCCCTCAAAAAATCTCTCACAAACAAGCTCTAAATAATTTTGTGCTTATTGCACAAAAGTAAGATTATTTTTTTCCTGAAGTATAAGAAGAGTACACCGACCGACAGGCGTAGTGGAAACAATAAATATTGTAGGAGACCGAGGAAGACGGTCTCGTTTGGTACTACTAAAACATCACATGTACCCCCACCAAACTTTGCATCGAAAATTGGGCCCTTATGTAACGGTCCAAAATCATTTTGCTTTTGAGTCAAGACATTTTGATTTATTTTAGTTAATTTACACTACGAATTCATAACTTTTCAATTACACATTTTATCAATATTTACTAAAAAATTTATTTTAATATTTACCGAACATGGACTTTATCAAGAAATATTGTCCACCTAGTTGATATATACAATATTGGCCAGGTATGATTGAATGTAAAAATTGAGTATTTTTAAAACAATTTAATGATAAAATACATGTGATATTCTGTCAAAAAAGATGACAAAAATGTTTGACAACGTAGCAAGATTGTTTTCCTTTTTTCATGCTATACGATAGAGAAGAATACATTTGGCCTTTTGTAATTTGAATATCCAAATAGTAACACTGTGTGTTGATTTAAAATCGAACCATTTAACATGACTTTCGAGAAATTAAAATAAATTCAAAAATTATTTT
>CAIGRH010243461.1:0-17589 GCA_903798295.1 Fraxinus nigra | reverse complement strand
GCTTCCTCAACCGTTGTGGGAATGGAATGGATGGCTCATAGGGGTTTACCGAATTATGTGGGGTTTTTCTGTAACATTGCTGGACTTTCTTTCACTGGTGTCTTCCCAGTATTGCCAATCTGTTTCTGCTTCTCTTCTTTAGGAGACTCCTCTTGCGTTGTATTTGCACCTGACTTTTTTACATATATCTTAGGTAGTTGAACTTCATTTCTTGTAGTAATGGCTTGAACATGCTCCCTAGGATTCACTTCTATATTGCTTGGCAATTTACCAGGTCTCTTTCTGTCATAGAAAGAGTTAACTGTACCATCTGTCTCCAAATTCTTAATAGCCGCACCCTAATTTTGAAAGTTTATTTCAATCTTCCTCATGAACTGATTTGTGGTCTCCATGTATTTATCATTTTTTTCCATGAGCTTTGCAAATACATCTTTCAACTGGCTTCTTCTCCTACTGAGACTTCCCTTGAGCTCGGTTGTGATTTTGATTTCTACCCAAGAGAAATTTGGATGATTTTTCCATCCCGGATTGTATGTGTCAGAATGAGGATTGTTCGGCTGACGTTGACCCCATTGAACATAATCCACATGTTTTATTCCTTGTGTAAGGATGAGATATTCGACTGTACCATATTTTGCTCCACACTCTTCACAATTTAACTTCCTTACTTGTACTGAATTCACCATCTGTGTTATAATCTCCACCTTGTGAAATAAGGAGTCAATCTTTGCAGATAAGGTCAAGTAGATATCTACCTCGTAGACTCTAGCTGATTTCCTTAGACCTCCTCGATCTGAAGACCACATGGCTGAAGTGCTAGCCATTCTTTCAAACAACTCCCAAGCTTCATCGATCGTTCTGGTGGTTAATGAGCCATTTGATGATGAATCAACCATGTTCCTAAAAGTTGGAAGGAGTCCTGTGTAGAAAAATCTAATTTATGATGGTTTGTCGAACCCATGTTGTGGACATTTCCTCAGCATATTCTAAAATCTGTTCCATGCCACATTAAATGACTCAAATTCATTCTGGCTAAATATTGATATCTCATTCCTCAATCTCGCAACCTTGGTTGGTGAAAAGAACTTCGTACAGAATTTGTGAGCCAGATCATTCCAAGTAGTGATACTTGCCACATGGAGTGAATCTAGCCATTCCAGTGCCTTATCCCTTAGAGTGTGTGGAAATAACCTCAGCCTGATCATATCTTTCGATATCCCTTGGTACATAAAATGTTGACACATATCCAAGAAATGGGATACATGTGTATGTGGATTTTCTTTGGCCATTCCATAGAATTGATGTCTATTCTGAAAGAGTTGGATGCCATTTGTATTCATTTGAAAGTTCGGTGTGCTTTTTCCCGGTGAGTGAGCGGGAAGAGCCTTTGTCTGATTGTATCTTCTGATATCCCTGGGTACTTGAAATGTTGATAGATATGCAAGAAACGGGATACATGTGTATGTGGATTCTCGTTAGTCATCCGTAGAACTGATGTCCATTTTGAAATAGTTGGATGACGTTCATCTTACTCTGAAAGTCTGGCTACTCAAATGTGGGATAGACAATGTTGGATTGACTTTGACCGATAAATGGTGACAAGAAATCCCCTAGAAGTGCATTCCCATCATATTGTGCCTCTACATTGGCTGGAGCTGCAGGATTTCCTCTCGGTTCTAGTTGTTAATCATCCATTTGTAAGAAGTGAAAAATAGCAATACTTAGCTCAGCATAAGTAGACAAACTGAATAGAAAACAATATATAAACTAAAATTAAAAAAAAATTCGAATTAGTGTATAAATAACAAAAATCAAACTAAAACTTAATCCCAACAGCGGCACCAATAACTTGTTCACAAAAATATTTGCTTTTTAAATAATTGCAAGTGTAGTTCGTTGACAAGTAATAAAGTGAAAATTTTAGAATTTTGAGTATCGTCCCATGGGGATTTATTTAATTTGATTCATATTACCGAAACCTTAACCGAATCTATTTAACTCAAGATGATTATCTAGATTTTATGACAAAACTATGACTAGTGTGTAATTTAAACTAAGGTTACTAAATAAATGCAAAATAATGTTGAATGCAAAAGTTTGTAGAAATTAATATATGAAAAGTGCACTAGGATCCCGAATCACCAAGCAAGTTCACTTTCAACCCTTATTTCACAATTTAACAACAAAAAGATTTAGTTGAAGAATAAATGTTTCTAACCTATTCAATAATCTCTCTTGAGTAGAATTGAACATATTCTCGCATCTCATTTGACTATATTTCTATGACAAATGTAAATATATGAGAATGCATGACGTTTTGTAAACACTTACAGATTCATGTAGAACATAGCGATTTATTTCTATCCCTAATCGAACCCTACAATGATTTATACCTTGTTGAATCTACTTCGCTTCTTTTGAATGCACGAAATAGATCACTCAAAATCACATAATCACATGCATTTAATTATGGAGATATTAAAGTGTATATAAATTAGTCAACATATAATATTCGTGTCTTAATGTCAAAATTGCAAAATAAAGAATTAAAAGTTCACATAGCGAGGATCATCGTTCTCCTAGTACAATAAAAATCTAGCCCAGGATGGATTAACTAAAATAACAAGAAAAATATTTAGGAGAAGACATCACCAAATTCTTGAATTTAAATCTTGAAATCTTGAATCTTCGATTGAAATCTTGCGATTGTGCCTTCTTCTTTTCTCTTCAATCCTTTTTCTCTCAAATAATATGTAACCCTCATTCTGGGAAGTTTTCTGGTTATATATGACCTAAATCATGTTTCCATAAGAGTTGGAATCAAAATAGGAAACCCATATTTTCGCTAAAACTTCCTTCTATGCGATCGCATAGAAGGCTTGAAGTTTGCCATTGAATTCCCTACAGCCCCCCCATGCGATCGCATTCGTTTAACACTATGTGACCGCATAGTGTTAATTGCTTCCAAGTTGTGGCAATTTGGTCCTTGAACTTCAATTATGCACTTCTCGACCTCTTTTTCCATTTTCTCCTTCCAATGTATAATTTCCATGCTCAATTTGATCTTGCCATCTTTGCTTCTTCAATTTCTCCTCTGGATCATCTCTTTTCTATTTGCATCTCAGTCCTTGAACTTTGGTTTTCCTTCATTTTAGTCCATTTTATTTTTCCATTTTTCTTCCAATTTCCATCGCAATCATCGTTATTGTCCCGCAAATATAAATTACACTTAATTAAGCTATATTCCGCACATTTATCAAAATTTTCCATGTTTGTGAATCGAAATAAATGTGTGAAAATGCCCTTATCAACTCCCCCAAACCTAGATCATTGTTTGTCCTCAACGAAATCATAACTTAATTCTAAGTAAAATATTGTTCAACAATTTGCCGTGTCTTAGGATTGGAGTTTAGTAAGAGACAACATGAAAAACTACGGCCATGCAAAATTACATCAATCTTCACATGCTACATGCAAAACTCGACGTGTATGTGTGAAACTCATATCGACATATTAGGATCATGGTTAACTCATACCCAACCCAATGTAGTCAATGTTTGATCCACATTATTTTTTTCATTCTCATTCTTCTACTAATTTTCAACCACACATTCTTCAATAAAATAATATTTTCCATCACATCAATAATCTTTCCTTCTTCTTCAACCACATATTCCCCATCACATCAACAAAAAAATGCATTCTTTTAGAAATAATGTGCACCAAACAGGGGCTTATTCCTTTCACTCAATTATCCCGGGGTGTGTTCTAAAGTAGAATTCATTTATATCTACTTTTTTCCCTCTCTTAGTTCAGATGAATCATACTATCACAAGTTCACACTTTAACAAGTAGATGTCTCCTATTTTTTTGACTTCTTCAACTTTTCAGACTAAACTAAGCTATTTGCCTCATAATAGAGATATTGATATGAACCGGGATAAGCAATCACTTGGTCGGGTCACAGAGTTCAAAATGTCGAAGTTAACACGCCAATGACCAAGTTACATGTTGGGGTCGAGGGCCGAAACGAGTTGGATTCAAGGTTTAGAAGATATTTGGAAAGCAAACAAGTAGCGTGGATTAAAATAGGCATAATTCTCAGCTCGGGGTATCAGATTTTGGTAGTTTCATAGTTTGACTTAAATACCATCTTTTTAGCATCGTTTGTGATCTATTTGAATTAAGCATGAGATTATCTAGCTAAATTAGGATTTTTCATAGTTCCATATAAATAGGATATATTATTATTCATTGTAACAAGACTTTGATTATTTTAGAGTTTTATTTCTCCATGTTCTTGGTGGTTTAAAGTTCTAACTTGAATTTATCAAAAGGTTTCGCAATCCTTTTGTGACATTCCCACTTTACGGTTCTTGTTCCTGGTAATTAACGGGTCGAATTTCTTACGCATAATCTCGGTTCTTGATACGGGTTGGGTTGATCTTTGCGCGACGTGATTTCTAGCTTTCTAGGGTTGGTTCTATTTTGTTCGTAGGTTCCCAAGATCAATTTTTAGTTGGGTTCACATCAGTTGGTATCAGAGTTTGACTCTAGAATTCAGGTCATCTATCCTTTATTTATTTTGTTAGTTATTTTTTATTGTTTGAATCAAAAATAAAAATTTCAGATTTATTTTTCTTGTTTTTAGTCTTTATTTTCATTGTTTAAATGCCTCTAGATTAATTAGTTAGTTTTTTATCAAAAAAGACAATACTGTTTACTTTGTTACCGTTCATGCCGTACTGTTAAAAAAATATTTACTGACTTATTTGGGAAGTTGTCACTATCCTATTGTCTATCCCAAATCCAAAATCTGTTTGTGTTTCTTCCAATCTAAAAAATTGAAGAACCACTTTATTGAATTAAAAGAATTTTCGAAACTTCATCTAATGCAATTCTTTTATTGAGTATTCTTGATTACACCTACATAAAAGAATGGATGGTGATTGGGGGCACATTTTTCAAACTCGGTGTTTTGTGGGTAGTACAATTTTTAGTTTGGCTATTGATAAGGAATACATGTCAAATTTGGCTAATATCACGATGGTGGAATCGGGATTACCTTCACAACAACACCCTAGGCCATACAAGATGACTTGATTGAATGAGTGTGAGAATGTATATGTGACTAAGCAGGTTCTAGTAAATGTCACCATTGTGAGATATAGTGATGAAGTTTGGTGTGATGTAGTGCCATTAAAAGCTTTTCATGTCTTGTTTGGGAGACCTTGGAGGCATGAGAAGAAGGTTGTTTATGATATGGGGAGAAACTGGTATAGGTTTCTTCAGGACAGGGCAAACATCACTCGGGTTGGCTTGACATTGGAACAGTCTCTTGCAGACCAATGGAAGGTAAGAGGTGAGACAAAAAAGAAAAAGCAAGAAAAGGAGATGACCACATCGAGAGAGAATGTCGGGTTGAATTACGAGGAGCCTACAGATAGGGAACTTGAGTTGGAGGATGGTGGATAGAAAAATATGGTTGAAATTGAGAAAAGTGAACAAATTAAAGAGGAGGAGTATGAGCAGGCTGATACAAAAATTAATTAAAGAGGATGAGTACGGGAAGTGAGAAAAAAAGAAGAATGTGTTGAGCAAATGGTTAAAAATATTGTGGAGAATAAAGAGCAGGGTTTCATCGTTAAGCATGATGTGGTGGAGACGATACATAGGACCCATATCTCGTTTTTGGGGGAAGCTAACAAATTTAACCGTGTTTTGCTTAATTAATTCTTTCAGGTTGATCGTTGTACATGGGAGTTCATACAACAACATTTATGGATGATTGAATTTGTATTGCAGTACATCCATACTTACAAAATGGATGGGTACTGTGTATTGATCATATGCCACGGGAGAAATTTTTTTCCATTTGATCCAGGTGGTACAGTGATGAATTGGGTAGCTAGCTGGTTATCCCCTATGCGATCACAAGGCACGGATTCGAGGATAAATCCTTTTGAAGAGAGAGTGGATGATATGATCTTGGATAGACAATCACTTGGTCAGGTCACAAAGTTCAAAATGTCAAAGTTAACAAGCCAATGACCAAGTTACGTGTTGGGGTTGAGGGCCGGAACGAGTTGGATTCAAGGTTTAGAGGATATTTGGAAAGAATAACTCTCAGCTTAGGTGTTAGATTTTCACCCATGAGTACAATTTGAAATCGTCGTGATATTTTGGACAAGGTATCATGGGAGCATGGTACTTTTGGGCTTGCGATCGCACAGAAACATGCCAAGAACAAGTTGGTGAAAAATAGTATAAAATTTTGGCGAGAATTTTATCTTTTTTGGTAGTTTCCTAGTTTGACTTAGATACTATCTTTTTAGCATCTTTCAGATCTATTTGAAGTAAGCATGAGATTATCTAGCTAAATATCTAGCTAAATTAGGATTTTTCACAGTTTCTAAAACGAAACCCTAACTTGAAACTTTTACCTCGTTTTGATCTCATTTTTTTAGATAATCCACACATAATATCATGCACCGAACCCCTACTCATCTCGTTGCTCCATTGCAACAGTTCAATCACATCTAAACTATTCTAAAAATTGGTCATGGTTTAGCACAAAAGAGGTTTTTCGGGTACATTTTCTAAGTTCAACTATTTCTAAACAATGAGTCAAATCATTAGCCAAATATGTAAACATGAGT
Organism: Fraxinus nigra; assembly: GCA_903798295.1. NCBI lineage: Eukaryota > Viridiplantae > Streptophyta > Magnoliopsida > Lamiales > Oleaceae > Fraxinus > Fraxinus nigra. The sequence goes on along the minus strand of CAIGRH010243461.1, from coordinate 10,930 downwards.
ATTGTGGACAAAGTAAACCAAGTTTCACATAAACATATATTGATCAATGTAATGATGCACAATTTTTTCTATTCACGGTCCATACATAGTCTAATATTAAACATCATGGTCGGCAGAATTGTCAAACCCACGCAAGCACACAAAAATTCTAAACTACTATTAGAAATGCGTAAAACTAAGAATAACTCAACAAAAGATGAAAAATTGAAATTTTTTTAATCACACATCGAACACACAATAAAACTGTAGAAAGTATAATAAAAGTTACCCCTAACTTATACGACACAGTGCACTCAATGTGTGATGACGTCAAACAAAAGAGAAGAAAAGAAAAGAAAAGAAAAGAAAATGCAGAACAATAGTAGAAAGTGTATGAAAAGGTAATGAAAGTGGGGTCCAGAATTCTCCCCTGATCAGTAATGTGGTGGTAGAGGGAAATCTGGTATAGAAGCATCATCAACTAATGGTGGTGGTAAACACTCTAGTATTTATCTCATCAATTCCAACTGCTGGGCAAGCTCAGTGCGCATGTCTCAAACGTCAACCTCAATACTCTACAAACGATCCCATGATTTGTTGGCGTGTAACTGTATCCCATCAAATCTGCTCACATAGTTATTAAGCCGTCCATTCATGATCTCCACCTCACGTCGGATAGCCAACGACTCCTTACTGGCATTCGAAGCAAAGTTTCAGGTGGTGATCATGTCATCCCGAATAGTCTGGATGGTGGTACCCATAGCACCCACTGTTTGACCAAGGCCATCGATATCCATGCTCGATTGAGTCAACTATGCGAACATCTGACGGAACAACTACGTGTCAACCTCTAGTGGTGCCTACGGTGGTTGTGCCTCTGGCATCTCGATGTCTGCTGTACCCGGATCATAAATAGCACGCTACTGTCTCAAGTGGGCTTTCTCTTATTTTTCCCTATGCTTTGCCCGAGCACGATCCCGAGCTTCCAATATAATTAGTTTAATGTAGGGGCTATGTTTCTCAGGGAGTTCCCCTGATGGGATAGTAACGTCCCTCACATAGACTACTAATGAGGCTCGGGAAAATCAAAGAACGATTTCGATCCCCCCAGACTAAGGGTAGATCTGATCATAAATGAAGGTGGCTAAGTCAATCTTCTATCCCCACACCAAATGATATAGCATACCGACTATGGCGTCAGTAAATGTAGTCCAGTATGGTGGGCTCAATGTTGTGGCAAATGAAAAGTTAAAGAATGGAGATCGACGGCGTGAGCTCAATATGATACCATACCTCCCATTAGCACTCTAGCTACCGTGCTCTAATGAAAATCATCAAGAATAGGGGTGATGTTATCCCAAGGTAACTGATAAAAGTCCTGAATAACCTCTAGTATAACCATTAGCCACATGTCCCAAACTCAGGTATGATGTTGATGGTCGGCCCTGGGAGTATCGATGTCCGCATTGAAGTTTGCATAGAATTCACAAACTAAACCTTCATAAATCGAATGAAGTTAGTCAATGTCATTTTCCCAATCACAATTTCGAATCAAAGTAGTAATTCGAAATAGGGAAAATCCTCTAGTTGGACCGGTCTCTCAGGCGGTATTGCTCAATGGCTAATGATCTAGAAATATCTAGTGATGGCTTCTTGATTTAGGAACCAGCGAACCTCCCTTCAGGTATCCGTGTATGAGCAGTGCCCGAGGTGCTTGCCATTTTTTCCTTGCCTTTAGATGTACGTTTTGGTGGCATTCTGCAATACAAAGAAAAATATAACACGTAAGGCATATGTAAAGCATAAATGGAACCAAAAGGACGTGAATGTAACACTTAAATCAACAAAGTGTTTGCACGAAAGGTAAGGTATGCAAATCATATGTGAAAAACAAGGCAAGTATGTATTCACTTAAGACATCATCAAAGACTAGGTAACGGGGTGAAGTATGATGCACAAGGGGAAAATTATGGGTATGATAGGCCAAAAATGTAACAATACGAAAACAAACCCCACATCAAGTCGAACAATGCAAGTTAGGTAAAAAAAATCATGGTCGAGTAGGTATTTTTGCCCCTTGACACCGGGCATGGAAAATTGAAATTGTCCCGAGCAATCTCCGGGGAATATGAAAGAGGGTGGCCTATTCTATGACATATCAAATTTTATGGTCAAACGGAAGTCATTCGGTTGAGGAAATCAAGGGATAAAGTAGGGAACGTGAACAGCCGTGTGCCTAATTATGTCATGCCCATGTGCAATCGGGTTGCTATCAGTATCGTGCAATAACATTAGGTAAGGCATCGCAACATAAAACACAATCAGAGATGTATACAAACAAGATTAAAATTGAGAAGAGAATGAAATCCGCAAAAAGAGTCACATAAGCATTTCATCAAACACATTGCACACAACTCATTTCTCATGGAAAATTAAACCCATTTGGTGTTAAGCAAACCAAAAAATTTCACCCAACGCAATGTTTTCACACAAAACCATTAACTACCTAATCCCACACCCTTAATCAAAGGTCCAACGTAGTGTGAATGAGTACCAATTGAAACGATTGAAGAACATAATAAGAGTAAAAGGTTGGACATCATACCTTAAGGCTTGGACAACCAACGTGAGAGTGACGGTTGTGGAGTGGCTTGTGGAGGAGGGTGGTCGTGTTCGTGTGGGTAGTGTATGTGGACGTGAACGCGTGTTGGTGTAATGTATTAGTGAGGGAAGGGAGTGTGTATGGTTATGTTCGTCTATTTGGATTAAAAATGGGAATGAGAGTGTTCTAAGCGACCGCATAGAACATTCTCTTACGGTCGCATAGAACAAGTGATCAGGGCCAGTTTTGGCCCTGACACCTTGAATGTAATTGCATTCCTGGATAGTCTATACGGTCGCATAGACCACTAGGAAAGCAATCTTTTCCCTTTTTATGCCAAAAGTCCAAACTCAACCTTATGTGACCCCCCAAACCTCAAATTGTATGCCAACATGTTCAATTACATATAATGAATGTATGCAACATGGAAAATCTGTAAAACATGCTGAATTCGAAGAAAACTTGTTTATGGTCAATTCGTTCTCGAAAACTCGATTTTCACCCTACATTGCAAAATGGCCTTCCGCCCCCCCAACTTGTGAAAACACGTTTCAAATCATTGTGTATGCGTGGAGACCATGAATCTCACTCCAATATCAATTCTAATGTAAAAACATATGTGGATTTCGAAAAACACAGTTTTGATCCTTTTTGCTTCGAAACACGTGAATTTTACACAAAATTGATAAATGACCAAAGTAACATCCCAAACGTCATTCAAACACAATTTTAAACTATATGAGGTGCTTATAAGTTGTGACAACACAGCTAAAACCATGTGACCACGTGTTGGTCCTAGAAAACTCAGAAAAGAATGTCTTTGTGTCTTGATATGCGTAAGTTTTATCCCAAAGCATCGAAGTAAGATCTCAACACTACGTGAGACATGTGTTATGCATTTAAAATTATTATAGACCATGCATGGATGCTTCGTTAACTAAGTAGGTGAATGATGACCTAAAACTAACAAAAATGTATTTAAAAAATTGAAAATTGCTTATTCAAATGCATAAAGCGAAAAAAGTAAAAGGGTAGAAATGATGGGTTACCTCCTATCCAGTGCTAGTTTATAGTCGATAGCTCGACTGTACCGTGTTAGGATCACCCCGGTGGTCTGAGATGAACGGTGGATTTGTCTTTCGAGAATTTCTCGCTCCAATAGTGCTTTAACCGCTGTCCGTTGACCTTAAATGTTCCCTTGTTCTCATGAGCGATTTCCATAGCTCCATGTGAAATACTTGTGTAATAGTATATGGACCGTACCACCTTGACCTCAACTTTTCCGGGAAAACGTTGAGTCGAGAATTGAACAACAACACTTTCTGCCCCACAACAAACTTCCTTCTCTGAATATGCATGTCATGAAACCTTTGGTTCACTCCTTGTAGATTTTTGCATTTGTATAAGCTTCTTGATGAAATTCATCCATATCCTTCAGTTGAAGCAAGCGTTGTTCACCCGCTATTTGCAAATCTAAACTCAACCTTCGAAGTGCCCAATATGCTTGATGTTCCAGCTCAACTAGTAAGTGGCATGCTTTCCTAAACACTAAACGGTATGGTGATATGTCTATAGGTGTCTTGAATGCTGTTTAGTATGCCTACAGTGTATCGTCTAACTTTTTGGACCAGTCTTTCCTAGAAGAATTCACCGTGACCTCTAGTATTATCTTCAATTCCTTGTTAGAAACTTCAACTTGCCCACTGGTCTAAGGATGATATGAGGTTGCTATGTAGTGTTTCACTCCATACTTACTCACCAACTGCTAAATGGAGATTACAGAAATGTTTTCTCCCATCAATAATGGTAGCCCTAGGTGTGCCTAGCGGGTGAAAATGTATTTTTTGAGGAATCCAATAACCACCCTTGCATCGTTTGTAGGCAATGCCACTGCTTCGACCAACTTGGAAATGGTCTCATGAAGTTAATTTCCCAGACGTCGAACAGTTCCACCTCTAGAATACTTGTCAGAGGCATTTCATTCTTTCTCAAGATATTCACTGTGCATTGACATCGATGACATTTCTTTACAAACTCAAAGGCATCTCTGAACAATGTAGGCTAATGAAACCTCGACTGTAGAATCTTAGCTAATGTCTTTGAAGCCCCAACGTGTCTCGCATATGCAGTTGAATGACAGTGCACCAAAATTTGAGGTATCTCTTCTTCAGGCACGCACCATCGGATAATCTGATCTACCCAACACCTATAGAGAACTGGATCTTTTCCAAAAGTAGTATTTCAACTCTACGAAGAACTTATTTCTCTGATGACCCGAATAATCTGTGGAGGAACGGACTTGGCCAAGAGTTCACAATATCAGCGTACCAAGGTGCTGTCTCCACACTGGGGATTTGTTCATCTGGGAAATATCGTTTATATCTATCTGGTTGACTAAATCTCATCGCCCTTCTTATCTGTGATTTCAATGTCGAATTCTTGCAGAAGTAATACCCAACGTATCAATATCAACTTGTCATCTTTCTCCATCATTAGATACTTCAGTACCTTATTATCTGTGTAAACATCAACTTTTGACCCAACCAGGTAAGGATGAAATTTATCAAATGTATACACGACATCTAACAACTCCTTCTCTATAGTTGTATAGTTAAGTCGTGCATCGTTAAAAGTTTTGCTGGTGAGTATATCACGTGAAAAATTTTGTTCCATCACTGGCATGATTCTCCCAAATAAGCATATCTGGGATACGGTGGCAGTTGCTCGAGCTTCAGTTTAGGTGGTACATGTTTTTTGGTTTATATTCCAAGTTCTTCAAAGTGTTGGTTTAGAAAATACGGTGGGTTGGTTTCCAGAAACTGCGCACAAGTCACAATCTTAAGGGAATCTGAATTTATAGAATGTGTGATACACGCCTCGTATGCATATGAGGATATTGAAGTAGAAATGTATCTTGAATCACCTTGTCAATTACATTAATTCTGAAACAGCTGTCTAACTTTAAAAGAAAGTGCATGGCTTTGAAAACATTGAAGGATATCTATTCTTGACCCAGCCTGAAAATTAACTGTCACATCAATCAGTGCTCTGCCCTTGGCCAAGAATGGTGGAACATCCTTGTCTTCTTCCATATCCAAGATGAGGAAATCAACAGGGAAAATAATTTTTTCCACCTTGATTAGCACGTCTTCTATAATTCTCCTTGGGTGTGTCAAAGATCGGCCAGCCAATTGCAATGTCATTGTGGTTGCTTTAGCTTTTCCTAATCCAAGTTTCTAGAATACAAATAGAGGCATTAAATTAATACTTGCGCCAAGATCACACAAAGCTTTATTAGAATAAATTTCACCAAACAGTACTGGGAACAGTAAATTCCCTGGATCCTTCAATTTTGGTGGAAGCTTTTTCGGAATTCTGGCACTGACTTCTTATGTTAACATTACTGTCTCATGCTCCTTCAACTTGCATTTGTTTGATGGAATGTCCTTCAAGAATTTGGCATAGCTCGGTATTTGAAATAGTGCATCAGCCAGTGGGATGNATAGAGGCATTAAATTAATACTTGCGCCAAGATCACACAAAGCTTTATTAGAATAAATTTCACCAAACAGTACTGGGAACAGTAAATTCCCTGGATCCTTCAATTTTGGTGGAAGCTTTTTCGGAATTCTGGCACTGACTTCTTATGTTAACATTACTGTCTCATGCTCCTTCAACTTGCATTTGTTTGATGGAATGTCCTTCAAGAATTTGGCATAGCTCGGTATTTGAAATAGTGCATCAGCCAGTGGGATGTTTATATGGAGCTTTTTGAACAATTCAAGAATTTTTTTGTATTGTTGCTCCATCTTGTGCTTCCTCAACTGTTGTGGAAATGGAATGAGCGGCTCATAGGGGTTCACCAAATTATCTGGAATTTACTGTGACATTGCTGGACTTTCTTTCACCGGCGTCTTCCTAGTGTTGTCAATCTGCTTCTCCTTCTCTTTTTCAAGAGACTCCACTTGCACTGTATTTGCACCCGACCTTTTTACATATATCTCAGGTAGCTGAACTCCACAGCTTATATTAATGACTTGAATATGCTCCATAGGATTCACTTCTGTATTGCTTGACAATGTACTAAACACTTTTTTTGTCATAGAAATAGTTAACTGTCCCATCTGTGTCTCCATATTTTTAATAGCCGCACCCTGATTTTGGAAGTTTGTTTCAGTCTTTATCATGAATTGATCTTTGGTCTCCATGTATTTATCGGGTTTTTCCAAGAGCTTTGCAAATATATCTTCCAACTCAGGTTTATTTTCCTACTGAAACTGCCCTTGAGCTCGGTTGTGATTTTGATTGCCACCCCAAGAAAAATTTGGGTGATTTTCCCATCCTGGATTGTATGTGTCAAAATGAGGGTTGTTAGGTTGATGTTGACCATATTGAACGTAATCCACATGTTCCATTCCTTGTGTAAGGATGGGACATTCGACTGTACCATGTTCTGCTCCGCACTCTTCACAATTTGACTTCCTTGGCATGAATTCACCGTCTGTGTTATGCTCTCCACCTTGTGAAAATAGGGAGTCAATCTTTGCAGATAAGGCCAAGTAGGCATCTACCTCGTAGACTCCAGCTGATTTCCTTAGACCTCCTCGATCTGAAGACCACATGGCTGAAGTGCTAGCCATTCTTTCAAACAACTCCCAAGCTCTATTGATCGTTCTGGTGGTTAATGAGCCATTTGATGATGAGTCAACCATGATCCTGAAAGTTGAAAGGAGTCCTATGTAGAAAAATCTGATTTGTGATGGTTTGTCAAACCCATATTGAGTACATTTCCTTGAAATATTCTTAAATATGTTCCATGCCACATCAAATGACTCGAATTCATTCTTGCTGAATATTGATATCTCATGCCTCAATCTCACAACCTTGGCTCGTGAGAAGAACTTCGTGTATAAATGAACATATTCTCCCATACCATTTGAATATATTTCTATGACAAATGTAAATATATGAGAATACATGACGTTTTGTAAACACTTAAAGATTCACGTAGAGCATAGCGGTATATTTCTATCCCTTATCGGACCCTACAATGATTTATACCATGTTGAATCTACTTCACTTCTTTCGAATGCATGAAATAGATCACCCAAACTCACATAATCACATTAATATAAATATGGAAGCAAGAAAGAATATATAAATCATTCAACATTCATCGATTCTATTTGAAAATCAATTTGCAAAATAGACAATTAAAAGATTAATTATGGAGACATTAAAGTGTACATAAATCATTCAATATATAATATTCGTGTCTTAATGTCAAAATTGTAAAATAAAGAATTAAAAGTTCACATAGTGAGGATCATCGTTCTCCTGGTATAATGAAAATCTAGCCTAGCATGTATAAACTAAAATAACAAGAAAAATATTTAGGAGAAGACATCAACCAATTCTTGAATTTAAATCTTGAAATTTTGAATCTTCGATTGAAATCGCGCGATTGTGCCTTTTTCTTTGCTCTTCAATCATTTTTCTCTCAAATAATGTGTAACCCTCATTTTGGAAAGTTTTCGGGTTATATACATGACCTAAATCATGTTCCCATAAGAGTTGAAGTCAAAATAGGAAACCCAAATTTTCGCCAAAATTTCCTCCATGCGACCGCATAGAAGGAATGCATGCAGTCGCATAGAAGGCTTGAAGTTTGCCATTGAATTCCTTGCAGCCCCTCATGCAATCACATTCCTTTAACACTATGCAGCCGCATAGTTTTAATTGTTTTCAAGTTGTGGCAATTTGGTCCTTGAACTCCAATTATGCACTTTTCGATCTCTTTTCCCATTTTTCTCCTTCCAATATATAATTTCCATGCTCAATTTGACCTTGCCATCTTTGCCTCTTCAATTTCTCCTCTGGATAATCTTTTGGCAACTCAGTCCCTAAACTTTGGGTTTTCTTCATTTTAGTCCCTTTTTTTTATTTTTCTTCTAATTTATAGCGCAATCATCATTATTGTCCTGCAAACATAAATTACACTGAATTAAGCTATATTGCGCACATTTATCGACAATTTTCTATGTTTGTGAACCGAAATAAATGTGTGATAATGTCTTTATCATGTGGCGTTCGCAAATCAAGGTTCTTGTTTCCGCATATCAATAGGTCTGAGGTTTAATATACCTTAGGGTCTTGATTCGAGAGGCTCGAGTCAAGATTCTACCGTCTAAAACTTGAATTTGAGCTTTTCGAACGTTTTGAACCTTAATTCCGTGATTTCCATGCGATCTCGGGTTCCGAGTCACATTTGTACTTAACCTCCATAGTCTCCAAATTAGAGATAATTTTCTTAAAGAGGATTAAGTGATCTTTTATAAACACACCTTCAATCATGCGATGAGAATACATGTGCTGCTTCAGATGTAATTTACTGGTTAAGCTTTTCTTCATGCATAAATATTCCAGTTTTAACCATAACACAGCAGTACTTTTCTCCTTCGAAATGACTTGTAGTATTTGATTTGATAGATGAAGTTGAATTTAATATAGGGATTTTTTATCCTTACGTTGTTTTTGCTCCTGCTCCAAAGATATCTTATCAAATCTTAACAAGGAATCATCCAAGTCTATTTGCGGGTTATAATGAAAATTTAGGGTTACGATCCAAAATCGAAATCACGTATTTCGTAGTTGCCATTGTTAAAAACTAAACCTCACTTTGATATCAATTTATTATGAAAAAAAAAAGAGAATATGTAATAAAAAAATTAAGAACAAGAACACAAGATTTACGTGGAAACTCAAGACATGAAAAAGTCACGGAAAGAGAAAGAGAAATTTACTATATCAAAGATGATTATAAAAGGTACGGCAACTCTAAATGATATGATATGATGAAACTCTAATATACATCATGTATATAATAAAATAGGTCTATACCGCCCCGGCCCCATCCTCGCATCCGCGTGGGGATTAGTCGTGGGCTACTGAATTGAGATGCCTCATCCATCCGTTACCACTAGAGACCTCCATTGTTCTGCTAATTTTAGTTTTACCAAATATGTTGCATCGCGGGTTTTTAGGGTCGAGCTAAACAAAATTTGAGTCACCATAACACTTCAAATTGAAGAAGACAACACAAATTTTGACTAAGAAGAGGTTCAGTCCAATTATGGCTAGAGCAAATGTTGTGGAGTTTGGCCAAACTTCTAAAACCTACAAAAATAAGCATGGGCTATCTGGGAGCAAAAGGGTCTACCCTGAGACTGAAATTTGGTGTTTACAATAAGAAATTTTAAGAAAAATGCTTTAACTATGACAAAGTAGGGTATAAGTTTGCAATACAAAAATAGAAAAGAAGATGAATAAGAAAGTATAAAACGTGGTTGAATACATCGGTCACAATATGTCTGAAATGAGCCTAACAGCTGCAATTTTGAAGTGAATTTGGTGGGTTCAAACCCACAACCGTGTTGCATTGATACGGTTCTATGCAAGATGTTTTCTCTAATAAAGATTTGTTCACTTTATTTGAAAGCAACTAAGAATGGGAAAAGGTAATCTTTGGGAAATTTAGCAATATGCATTTGGGACGGATACAATACAACTTGGATTGTAATAGTAGAAACTTGTGGTGTTCTGGCAATGCGAAGGATCTCCAATCAAATTTGGACGAGGAAGTAATCAAAAGCTCCAATGAGAAGAGCATATCAGGAACTGAGGAGGTTAAAAAGCGAAGGGTGAAGGTTAAGCGCCCGTTTTTGGTTTTTTGGATTTTCTCTCCTATACCAAATTCCAAAGTAATGAAATGGAGAATCTGAGAGTAAAGCTTGGAATTGATTGTTGTTTTGTGGTTGATAGTGTTGGTTGAAGTGGAGGTCTTTCTCTTTTTGGATGTAGATGGTCATTTCGGTTTTTGTTATTTTTCCCTGATGGTTTTTGGGCTGAATTCATTGACACCTCAAGCCTGATCAATCATGTTTGAAGGTTCGTGAAGTTTGTTGTCAAGGGGCTTTATGCTGAACTCGAGATCTGGAACTATCCCAACCTATTGATTTTGGATACGTAGTGTGCTTGCTTTTGTTCAATTGTTGTTTGTTAGTCATGTCTCTTGATGGTAAGGTGGTTGCTCATTGCGTAGCATAGGAAACACTTAAACTCTCTTAGAAGAGAATTGTGTTGGAGGACACTCATCCTTGTATCCGTATCTTGCTATTTGGAAACTTAATGAAATGCTTCTTTTCTCTCCAAAAAAAAAAAAAAAACTAAAACTAGAAAACTTGCAGTCAAGTGGACAAAGAATTTTTGAAAAAAAAGGAATCCTTTTTTTTAAGGTAAAAAATCTATTTTTTTCATGATATAATAAAAAATCTATTTTTCTATGTTAAA
>CAIGRH010243421.1:0-12109 GCA_903798295.1 Fraxinus nigra | reverse complement strand
ATAATCACTATAATATGTCTATATATTGATGATATGATGATTATTAGCAATAATGTAGACGGTATCAAAGAAACAAAGAGTTTTTTGTCCTCCATGTTCAAAATGAAAGATCTTGGATAAGTGGATACTATCCTTGATATCAAAATTAAAAAGAATAGTGGGGGGGTCTTACATTGGGCCAATCACATTATATTGAGAATGTGATAAATAAGTTCAAACATCTGAACATTAAAGAAACTAATACCCTGTTTGATCCAAGTATCAAATTGATAAAGAATGATGAAAGAGCAATAGCACAAATAGAATATGCAAATGCAATTGGATGTCTTATGTACGCTGCACAATGTACGAGACCTAATGTAGCATTTTTCGTAAGTAAACTAAGTATGTTTACTAGCAATCTAAGTTCCTAACATTGGAAGGCCATCGGTAGGGTTCTTGGTTATTTGAAGAAAACCAACAACCTTGGGCAGCCTAGTCCTGTTGAAAGGGAGATGGAGGTAGACATGTCAACAAAATATACCTCTGACAAACCCGTTGGTGATCTACCTCAAGAGGAAGGAAACTTCCCCCCCAGAATATGCCTAGGAGTGTGAGACCGAATTGGTCCATTAGCGCCTAGAAATAGGCCCCAACAACCACCTCATACACAAAGACAAGAAGGCTATGAGCCCCAAGAGGCCTCTCCACCTAGAAACAGGCAGGAAAGAAAGGATGCTGCCAATTTGAGGAATCAAGCCGGTATATCGCAACCCCCATGATACTTGGGTGAGGAGGAGGATCCGATGGCCCATGCATGTCTTTTGAATTAGATGACGATGATGAAAGTCTCTCATTTTCACAAGAATTGAGGAACGTCCATGTTCCTATCCACTTTGTGCCACTAAAGATTCCCAAGTATGAAGGAAATGGCGACCCAAAAAAGCACTTAAACAACTACAAAACCCACATGAGTCTGAGGAAAACTTCGCCGACGTTGAACTATATAGCTTTCCACCTCACACTTATGGGGGCTGTTGAGATATGGTATTGTCGTATACCGACTGGAAGCATAAGGAGCTGGTCGAACCTGAAGAAGACATTTTTAAACCAATATTTGTCTAACATGGAAGAAGAGGCTCACATTAAAAGAATGCAAGATATGAGGTGAAACCTCAAAAGGCTATTTACCAGTTTACAGATGAGATGACCTATTATGAACAAGTAACTAATAGAGAGGCTCTCTTAACTCTGCGAACAGGTCTTAACACGAATACCCTTTTTTGGAGGGTATTGATGTCTAAAACCGTCCCAAACTCATATATTGATTTCCCTAACTGAGTTGATCGTTGGAGTGCGCGTGACCAACTCCACAATCATTGAGGACGCCACGTGTGACTAACGGTTTGTCCAAGTGTGTAGGAATTAGGTTTGCGTAAATGAAGAAGCCTTGGGATCCGTTAACCACATTGAAGGTACAAAATTTGAGGTCAATAGTAGGTGGATTAAAAAATGATAATTTAACGCACTAACTATTTGATATATTAGATTGAATGAAATCAAATATGATTAATTTTTCTTGATCAAGAATATTTGATTTAATTGTTCGTTGTTTAAGAATTTTTATTTGACTACAACAAGAATCATATCTGTTTTCTTTTTCTCTAGCTATTCTTATCATATGGGAAGGGAATTACTTCAACTTCCTTCGTTACTCTATTTATTGAATCTTTCGTTCACTAGTATTGAATATTTTTACTTTGTTCATTGGGTATCTAGGAATTTCTTTCAATCAATAATTGGATAATATTAACCAAATTATTAACTGTCTATAAACCTTTGACATGAAAAGTTGAATAATAATTCAGTTGATTGGTATGAATTTTGTACTACCAAAGTGTTTCACCTTACTTAAAATTTCACTTATCAAATTCCGTCTCGAAATACGCAATTTCTTCGGAAGAATTAATCGAGAAAAATAAAACAGTTTAGCTTCTAAAGTACGAGCATGCCTATTTTTCCTTGTTGAATTCTTGTGAGAGTGCAGGTGCAAAAGAAGTGTCACAATGACCTTTAAAAATATTCTGGATCTCTAATTTATACGATTGGGTCTGACCCATCGAGTTATCTAAGAAGTAAATTATCGTAATAATTTGATTAAATCGTAAGTTGAAACTTAACCAACTGGGAGACCTTAATTTATGTGACAAGTTCCAGCATTAAAATGCCGCCGTTGATTCTTGAGATATGCCAATACATAGCTACAAATGCATCCAAGGATATCTCGAAAAACAACTGTATATCCAAATCCCAGTGCTTTCCCTACCGTACAAGAGTCCAACTGTCGGAGTAGAGCCCTACCAGAGGAGCTCAATCGACAAGAAAAAGTGCAATAAACAGCAGAAAATTTACTTTACAAGTTAATAAACTCTGTAAAAAAAATATATATATATATATATCTATATATCTATAGACTTAGTTTAAGCAAATCCCTAACAAGTTTTTATCTCCAAGCAGAAGATGTAGCCATAGCTCTGTTCTTCCATCCAAGATATAGAGCGCCATTGCTCTCCGCGATTCTGTAATTGGGGCTATACTCATTTAACATGTCCCTTATGGCGGTGCTTACCGATTGACTCAATGGGATTGGAGAAAATCCGGCCATCATGAGTCTCAACCTCCATTTTCCAAAAAGCTCGTGCCTTTCCACCCTGTCGGTATCCTCACATGCTATTATGTTGACAACATCCCTTGCCACACAGTGTTCCTCAGCATTAATCCGCTGCTTGTCTTCCCTTGGTCGAGCTGCATCAATTGACTCAAACATTGCTGTGTAATAGTCTAGAGTTTCACAAAATCGCTGAAAGAATGGGGCAGTGTTAGTGTTGGATTCTTGTTCAACTAGGGTTACAACCTTAGGCGACAAGCTCTTAACTAGTCTAAGTAAGCGGTCTCGATGATTCGTAGTGCTCACGCTCTCGTCTGGCATGTGGTGCAGCATATAAGGAAAATTTACGGCCAAGGCTTCTCCATGTCGTATGTGAAGATTCTCTAGTTGGACTTCACATCCTGACATTCCAGCGGCATGGAATTCAAATGGCACTCCACATGATTTGGCCACTTTTGCCAGAGTCTCACCCACTAGCTCAAGTCCTCCACCTCGTGCATGAGCAGACTGGGAATCATCAACACCAGTAATGTGGATATATGGAGGTCCACCGGGCCGACCTGCAAGAGCCCGAATAAGGGATACCCACTGACTACCCTGTGCAATCTGAAAATCAATGATGTGGATTCTATTCTCATTTTCCATGGATTCCCCAATAACGACATTGGCAGACATATACGCGAATTTGTAATACGGGCAGACATGATAAAGCACCTGCATGTAAGATATCAATTCTGAACTTGTTATCTCTTTGCACTTCAACTTTTTGTAGATTATACTTCCGGAGGACAACAATCTTGCCCTGAGCCCTTCCAACATGTATGCACTCAGCCTTTCTATAGGCTCACCAGATACTGAAACCCTTCTTTCTAATATGTCCATCAGAGCTTCTGCAGTTGATACATTGTCTTCTGATACTGCTTCGGCGCATGCAATGAGCACCTGTTTCAGGTCCATTTTGGGTGCCATTTCTATGATTTGGTTGAATTTATTCAAGGTAGAAGTTTGTGAGGGAACACCGTAAAAGGAGCAACTGTCATCCATTTCAGATTCAGGTCCCAACAATTCATTCCTCAATACCATGAGTGCTTGCATCAATTTGTTGTCACCATCAACCCCGGAATGCCCACTTAATGGTGAACCGTAATTATTATCAGATGAATGATGGATATCAGACATGTAGGATTGAGAACATGGGGGAGAAAATGGGCTCCTGTTAGACGCGACACTTCCAGCTGCGGGTGAATTGTAGATAACATAATCAGTTGCTGGTGTTGATTCCAAAGTGAAGAATTGTTCGGTGCAAGCTTGAAAAGAAACTTCAGGCCCTTGGCTAACTCTATTACCACTAGAATTGCTGTTCAGAACTTGCAAAGGAGAAAAGCAATATGGCTCGATCTGCTGCATAGGTTGATGGTACAAACTGTGGATACCAGACGACGTTTGAGGTTCCTGGGATGCTTGCATTTCTATTGATGCTGATTCAGTAAAGGTAATCTCAACCTGTCTCAATTCATGTACAGTAGCCACATCTCATTTGGCAGAGATACTTATCAACGGCAAAAAATATATGGTGCAGCCAAATTAGCAACTTAAGCCTCTAATAATTTGACGTTTGCGATAGAAATCTGCCATTTGAGAGAACACACGATAAGTGCATTTCAACAATACAGATCACATCATCAAGTTAAATAAATAGTTTCAAAGGCTTGACAACATTTGATTACAAATGTAATCATGAATCATCACTAAAATAATCATGGGGTGACTATAAACGCATAAATAGCAGTCGGCTGAGAAGCTTCTAAATGAGAAAAAGGGACAAGTTGAGAAGAGATCTAATATAACATATCTCCTTATTTATTTGATCTATCATTGAGACAAGCATGCCTGCCATGGTAAATTAACTGAGAATTTTAAGGTTCCCGTAGGTTCCTATTGTGAGGTCAACACCTTCTTACACCTTTACATCGAATATATCAACAAAAAGTTAACCAAATACATAATCCACTGGAAGACAAGTATGAAATGGAACTAATTCCTTTATGGGATGAATTCAGAAGACTAAGATTTTGGTATGATGATCAAACTGAACACTATTAACATATTGTTAGATGTAAGATGAATGAAGAAAGATGCTTATAATACTGAAATTATATTTCCCAGCTAGGACTATGCAAAGCCGAAAGTCAACGCCAAATTTACTAATAATTGAAGGACAGAACCAAATTACAGGCGTAAATGTTCAAATAGAGTTAAGATAACAAAAAATAATTGAAACTTCTCTTTTATGTACAGAGATTTGTAGTTGAACTATTGAACAAATAACAGAACTTAATGAATATCAAATGGATTATATATCAAATGAAAATCTATTTGGACCTTTTGACCTCACAAAGCAAAGTTCCCAAGAACAAATCGAAGAATAAAATGAGAACCACTCCAAAATTTCTTCATCCAACCATCAACCCACATCATAAATGAAGTTAATTAAAGAGGAAACCAACTCTTCCAAGATTTTGTTAAAGACCCATCAGCCCACATCATAAATGAAATCATTCTTAATCAAAAGATTAACACAAACTATAATTACCCAAAAAATTGTTGAAATCAATTTCGAACCAGAAAAGAATTAAAGAAGCGAAAAATTAGAGGTAAGTTTTGCTTTGCATACCTTGGGAAAGATTCAACTCAGGTAATTTAGATGTTCTCAAATCTCAGAGAGAAAAGAAAAGTTTTGTCTTGTGTTGAAATGAAGAATCGTGGAGTTAATGATGTCTTATTTTTATATAGTTGGGGTTGTTGAAAGGAACAATTATTGCCCTTCATTCATGGCGTTACTACGCAGGTGCCCCTCGACAAACGTGTGTAGACCAGAAATTTACCGATAGTGATACCGTTATGGCTAGTACAGTCCAAGTGGTGGACTTCAGCGCGTAGAGAAATGTATTTTTCTCCACGCCAGAAATGATTTCAAATTTTATCCACAAAAACTAAGAAGGGTGCTGAATAATTTTAGATATATAGCCTCCGTTTGTTTCACATCAAGCCTTCAAATTTAAATTTTCTATAACTTGCGTGAGTTCAATAACGACTATATTTTTCATTTTCATTCTACAGTAATTATCTATCAAACGGACGCATAGTAGTGCTTTAAAATTTTTTTTTGCCCCAATAATAGTAAAGATATTGTTGTCTCAACCATTTAATTTTAACTTTTTAATGATTAAATGGACTGAAATTGTTTATCTTGCAAAGAATTACAAAGGGTTGAGAACCTTTATTGTATTTTTTTTTTAATGCAATGAACATTTCTCTTTCAATTTATACTACTTTTGATGATTTTTTCTTTGTATAGAAATTTAAATTATCAATTTGGAAATTTTAGTTATAAATTGAACGAAATTAAACCTTTTTCATACCTTTTTCATTTTGGAGGTATTTATAGGCACATGTTGTTATGCATGTGTTCAGTAGTTAATGGTGCCACATGTCCCACGTAGACCTTCCCACTTCCTCTATGTTCTAACGTGGTGACCTCTACTCGTCAAGCGGTTGGTTGTGTCCGTGTTCGCTGTTGGGTGGTTTTCGTCCTACGCATTGTCATTTGTATGGTTAAGAATAATATTGACCTCAAAGTGGTAGGTGGTCTATGTGAACGTAGAGGGCCACATGGGGGTTGACGACCTCATGTGATACGCGGTTGTAAGATTGTCTTTATCACCCGCGTACGCGATTGCAAGATTAAGATTGTCATCTGTGTACGTGGTTGCAAGATTGAGATTGTCACCCGCGTACATATGGAGGGTGGTAGAAAGTCTCATGGGGATCTCAAGTGGTATACCACCTCTTGAGGGTGGTAGATGACCACATGGGGATCGACGACCTCATGGTGGTGTTCTACGTGGAGTGCATATTAGGTGACTTGGTCATTTTGTATAATTATTAATGACATCCTGTATCACGTACCTAAAAAGTGACGTCTCAAGTTCGGTAGAATCCTCCATGCTAGATTTTAAAACAGTGTCGATCAACCCATCAAATTAATAAAAATAATCCGAACAAGTTATGGTCATCTCTTTGACAAATTGGCCTAGAACTTTTACAAATGATAATTGTTTTTCAATTCAAATAAGCAAAAGAAATACTATATTAGAAATCAATATCAAACAAAGACTAGTAAAAAAACCGAGTAGAAATCTTCCATCATTGAATTGGAAAAAAGTGACAGGAAGGCGAATAGGAGTTTCCTTCTACACAATATTCACCACTAATATTTGTCAAGTTCGTACAAATATGTGAGACTTTAATTGTCGCATGTCAACAGCGGGTGACGGTTACTCGGTTGGCTATGATTGAAAATAAAACAAAAGAAAGGGCCCGGACCGCGTTTCTCTGTAGCCGTGTTCTGAGAAGCAACAATTAATTAATGGGAGAAGTGACGAGGCAACAACCGCTTACGTCAGAAACTCACAGTCAGATGATATAATCCCCCTTCCCTTGTCGTTTTCTAGGTTTTGACGTCAAATCCAACGGCTATTGGCGAATGATAATATTCCCAAATCTCAAACCACTCGACTCCATTCGAAAGTCCACCCATGGTTTTGATTTGTTTCGTCAAGTTGTTCTTGCCATTGCTGATCTCACCGACATTATACTTTAGAGTGTGTTCGGTAGATATTAAAATTGAAAAATTAATCGTTATTGTTGACTTTTATTATACAAGTGAGACCCAATAATGAATATATTTTCAATTTTAATTGACTTTTAAGTCATACCGAACATGTCTTTAATAAATAATTTACCAAAATTTAATTAAAAAAATGATAAAATGTGTATAAAAGTTGTGTTGCATAAGGAATATATGATTAAAATTGAAATTTCATCCGTTAAGAAAAAAAATACTAAGGGTCCGTTTGATTGGTTTAAATTTTATGGAAAATGTCACATCCAACGAATTCAAAATCTATTTAGTCTGTTTAATACGAAAGTGGAAATGAAATTCGAATTTCAAGATACAACCATTTTAAACTTGTTTTTTTTTTTTGTCAATTTCATGAAAAATATATTCATATGGGGTACTTGAGTTTTTATTTTTCAACTTACATGAAATTGAAAAATCTTTCCACATTTACCAATTCAAACGGACCCTAAGTGTATTAACTCGACATTATACTCCGTCTGTGTTTGGCCTAGCTTTTTTAAGATTACAAGGAGTGAGTTTCATAAAATACGTGGTTAAAATTTGTATATTCAATAAAAGTAAAATTCGGTCAACTTATAATTTCAAAAAAGCTGAACCAAACAAGGTCTCATCTTATAAATTCTTAAGCTACTCATTGCTATGGGCGTGTAAAGTAAACCCAGCTGTATTATGTTAAATAGAAAGGCATTAGTTAAGATAATGTTGATCAAGGAATAATGGAAAAGTGGATTCTTGATAATTTACTTTTAACTCAAAAATGGTATTAGCCGTCCATAGCCTTATCTTTTATCTTTATCTTACCTATAGTTTAGAATGCTCTAATCTTTTTTTAAACAACTAATGCTTTTGCGGTGAAAATAATTTATTAAATGTTGTGTGTTAATCTCTTTTTTTCTTCGTTAATCATATTAGTGATATCTAATCTAACAATTAGAACGTGTCAGATAAATGAGGTCAAATAAGTAAAAATAAATTAAATTAATTGACTAAATGGATTTTTTTTTTTTTTAATCATAGACGTCGTTTTGGTAATTGAAATGGTCATCAATGAAAACATTTACATGCACTTGGATATCTAACATGGATTGGTAAGATTTGCCTTTAGTTTACATCCTCCATGTACTTTACTTTTTAGCAAATTATTCGTCGTATGTTTTTTCGTCGTATCCACTTGCCTACACTATGTACTCAAATTGTTATTAGAAAATGCTTATCTAGTGAAGTTTTTGTTTTTTTTATTGCCACTTGAACAAGAGACATTTTTTTCCCAACGAAGATTTGACAAGTGAACTAGTCGATGCTAGGAGAATCAGTTGATAGCAAGTGACCAAACCTAATAAGGGTCGGCTGTCGACCAAATCCTACAAGGGTTTGCCAGACAACTAAGCCTGAAAAAGTTTTGATGGCGAACTAGTTGACGCTAGATGAGACGGCTGATGGAAGGTGACCAAACCCAATAATGACCACTAGTTGATAACGTGCGAACCTATGCGAACTAGTTGATGAGACTCTACGTAGATGATGGTAGTCTATCGAAGAGCGGTCGATCGACCACTCCATTAATATTTGATAGACCACATGTTCAAAGACAAAAAATTTATCATATGATTCAAACCTGCTTAATAATCCAATGGTGGTTATGCTCTTCACCCCAAATATCGAAAATGATAGGTTGTGTATTTAAGGAATCTCAAAATCGTCTGGCATGTGGACAAGAATTGCTTGGTGTTTCGCGAGGAGAGTAGGGCCTCGCTAACAATTAAAAAGAAACTCAAACGATTGTGTAAGGAACAGACCTTTTGAGACAAAATCTCAAAAATGGGTGTTTTATTGAAAATTTACAATGTGTGAGAAAACGAAATGTCTTCAAGGGGCGCAAGCACACAGAACAATTCCCTATATTTAGGACTTAGGACCGGGGAATTATGACTTGCAATCGTTCTAGATTGAAAATAATTCCCTATATTTGGCACGTCCGATAGAACAGTTTGGTGTTAAAGATACAAAAGTGAAAGCAATATGTCTCATAGAAACTTTGATAAAAAGCCAGCAAACCAGGGACCGGTCCAGTCCGTGATTGAGCGATATGATGAGCAACAGAACTCTCCAAGAACATATGGACAAAGTCAAAGTCGTTACGANTAGGACCGGAGAATTATGACTTGCAATCGTTCTAGATTGAAAATAATTCTCTATATTTGGCACACCCGATGGAACAGTTTGGTGTTGAAGATACAAAAGTGAAAGCAATATGTCTCATAGAACTTTGATAAAGAGCCAGCAAACCAGGGACCGGTCCAGTCCGTGATTGAGCGATATGATGAGCAACAGAACTCTCCAAGAACATATGGACAAAGTCAAAGTCGTTACGAACCAATGACGGAATTGAGTCATTGGACCATGCGCACGTCACACTAGGTGATGGAAGTCATCAACTCTTTTGCCTAGCATCCACTAGTTCGCATGTCCCACTTTGTTTGATTTTGATCTCTCACAATCAACTTGTTTGCACAACATCGACGAGTTTGTCTGTCAAACCGTTGTTAAGTTTTCATTTTCCATTAAGCACCATATATATTTGACGAAATTGATCATGAGAATTGACTACCTTTTCAAAATAAGTTCATTTTAAGTATTTTTTTAAAGCCTGAAAACCTATAGGAAATCATCGTAATGTATTGAATATTTTATTGAATTTTCAACCTTGTATGATCGACTTATTTCAATAATTTAATTCTTAATTAAGTTGTTCCTGCATTAAACTACTATCCTAGTTCTGATATGTCCCCTGTCCATATTCTTATTTTAGAGACTGAAAAATCGTTGATTATGTGTGATTTATTCTGAACCGACACATAATTAATACATTTTATGAGGGCCACGTGCACGAGCTAATTCATGCACCCGTCTTTCCAAGACAAAAAATAAACTATTTCTATGTGGAATTTACAAAAATGGCTGGTTCCATGTTTGCTAATTAAAAAATGTCTGATTTTGATAACTCTTGGAAAAATGGTCAAATTTATCATTAAATTGTCTTTTATACCCTCGATGAAAAATGATATAATATTTTTTTTCAATTTGTGATGAATTTCGAGAAAAAAAAATAGCTTCCATGAGAAGCTACATTACGTTCTCGTTATTTTAAAAGTTGTTATCGATATTTGAATTATATTTATCTTGATACTTCGTTTATCTAGAACGAGATTTCATTCAAAAAATGAGAGTTCTTTACATTTTATAAAGTTTTTAACATTTGAAATGTTCGATATTTTATACATTTGTCAATGAGAAATATAACATTTATTGTGATTTGATATGTACTTTTGAAATAAGTAGGGTAAGTTATTTGTCAAAATTTATTGGCCTACAAAATATTTAAATGTATGCATATTTTTGTCTTTAGTGTGAAATTATAAATTATTAATAAGGGTATTTTGGTCTAAAATATTGTAAAATGGACATTGAACAAATTTTAAACATTTTTACAAATGATTCTATTTTAATTTTTCTATAAAGGAAGAGAGGCTTAAAGTTATAAAGTTAACTCATGAAATTGTTTAACCAATAATTAAGTAGTAATGAGGAGACCCCACTATATGAAATATCCTCCAATAATTCAAATGGAGATGAGGGACTACTGATCTTCCTGCTATGGTGAGGTCTTCAATATTTTATTTATGAGTTAGGGTCATGACTAATTCTCTTTAATTCATTTTTTTTTTTCATTCATTTTTCACATTTACAATCAAACGAACTCTTAGAGTCAGAACTAACTCTCTTCTTAAGTTAAAATAATAGACCTAATATACGTCATTTTTATATATTCAAGAATCGACTTTAACTTGCATTGTTGGGAAATATTATAATTTCTTTTTAATAAGTCAATAGTCAAAGTCAAATATTTGATTATAGAACAATGTTATTTAGAATTAGTGGTGCTACAACACAGATATATGTGCATTACGTGATAAATTCAATTAAAGATAAAATTATTTGATTCGTTTAATTGAATTTATAATTTAATGTCACTAGTGGTGTCTAGACTGGTGTTAAAACACCAATGGTAAGGTGTTGGTGTAGATTAAAATCAAATTTTTAGAGGAATGTGTGGTTGAAAAGACGTGAGACACATGAAAGATATGGTTGATATTGATTGTTTGACTTTGTCTTAAATTAAAATCAAATTTTAATCCAGTCCAAACAAACCGTAAGTAACAATACTTTTAATTATAATAACTACATATTTTGTAGGATCTATAATTATTATTCATTTATTCGTTGCTCATTTCTATCCCATTCGCATCGTGGCCTTTCTGGAGTTGCCAATAGGATTATAGGAGAAGAATCTTCGCCTTTAGTTGTCATCATGTGAATAATATTTTTCCGACTGGGGACGGAATAAAGGATCAAAAGCACATGGAAATACTTACTAGTAGAAAATTGACAAAATCTTCCTTCACCAACCAATGTGAATCCACTATTTAAAATTTTTTTTTTTCATCTTTTGTAAAAGAGAACTTGATTGCACTAAGCTTGCGTTTGATAGGATGTATTTTCCATGAAAAATGAAAAATATTTTTCATTTTTCAATTTTTGTAGTGTTTGATTGGCGAAATTTTTCCGAAAAAATATTTTCCAACTTTCTAAATTTTCCACCTTTTTGAGGAAAATAAATTCTTGATGTTTTGGTGAGAAAATATTTTCCAACTTTTCAAATTTTTTTTTTTTTTTTTTTTTGCAATTGGAAAAATTTT
>CAIGRH010243345.1:0-13928 GCA_903798295.1 Fraxinus nigra | reverse complement strand
TTTCGTGCCAATGTTTTGAAAGCTTTCGCGCCTTCCCAATACACGTAAAGGAAGTGCTTGCTGCTTCCAAGACACGCCTCATTTGCCATAAATGGTAATAATGGCGACGGCTCCCATTTCTCGGGGCGACGCTTTTGAGCTATGCGTGAAGCTCACTGCTTCATCATGGCCGTTCATCTTGGTGACTTTTGAATTTAATGGTGATCTTGAGGTCTTAGATTTGGATGGCCCCGGATGCAATTGGAATTGATCCAATGGTTGGGGTGAGCCTTGGAATGCCTATAAAAGGCCCATTCCTTTCATTTTGTAAGTTTTACTTTCGCGAAAATCTCCAAAGTACTCGAGAATTCTTGCATTCCGTCTACTTTACGTTCTTTTCGGCAAATACCAATAGCGAACTCTGACGACCACCCTACAAGCTCTGGCAAGCCACCGGTTCTTGACGTCACACTAGGTAATCTACGTGTTTTCAGTTTTTTCATCTCCTTTTTCTTTTTACAATTTTCCAAAACACCTGAAATAACAAGCGAGCATTCTATTGTGAGGGAAAGTGATGAGGGGCGAGGCGAGAAGAGTTCAGCCATGAGAGAGCCCATAGTGGTGTCTCCAGACGAACTGAGTAGGGCCATTATGGTATGGAAAAACATTTGGATATGACCTGCCTTCCCCGTAGATACATCCGTCCAGTGGTGAGATTCAAATTACCCTTCTAAAATCACCCTAGAAATGATTGAGAGGTGTAGGAACATCTTTAGGATTCCTCACAACATTCAATTAATCCGACATGAACCCCATGAGAGGGCGTGTTATCCTAGGCCAGGGTGTGTTGCGGTGAGTGACCACCTGTTCCGAGCCAGTTTGAGGCTCCCCTTCCACCCCTTCTTTAGATTAGTACTTAGGTCCTATAGGTTGGCCTCGACCTAATTCAATCCCAGTTCATGGTCCCAAATGGTAGGGACATGGATGCTATGGCGTCGGGCCAGCATCGGAGTGGACATGCATTTCAGTGGGTTCCACTCCCTTTTCTTCCCAGAAGCTATCGCCTAGGGGAAAGAGAGCCGAAGCTGGTACTACCTTGCCCCTTAGGGGTCCATTCCCCATTTCTGCATGGGACACCTTCCTCAATCAAAGGTTGGAAGAGCTCCTATTTCTAGGCTTCTGGCTAGTGGGATACCGTGGAGAACGATCCCATGGCGCCCCGACTGTTCCCACAACCTACTCCACTTACAGTAAGTAGATATGTCAAGCTAATTTTACTTAACCAATTTTGCTCTATTTTAATATTCATGTTCTTTGTAGGCTCCCTTCTGAAGTGTGAGATATCCAAAGAAGAGTGGGACATCATCAGCCAAATATACCAGAGGCCTCTACCGGAGAGGAGCTACAAAGAGATTATTGACAATAATTATCACCTCATTTGTAGGGATTGATGACGAATCAAGGTAAAGCTACCACTTCGGTTCTAATTTTACTGTTTCTCTTTACTGAAAATACTTAGCCATCATTTCTCTTTTGCAGAAGATTTTGAGAAGAAGAGGCCACCAAAGCCTGACTGGCTTCCATCCGCCGAAGCGTGGCGGATACGAAAACGCTGAAAACTAGCTCGGCATGACCACAACAGTCTCCTCTCCTCCCGCTGACGCCGGTGTCACAGTGGCGGCTCCACTAGTCTCCCAGGCCATTGTGCCAATAACTACATACTTCGTTGGTGAGCCGACCAGGAAAAGGTAGGAGAGGCCGGCAAATACTCCAACACGAGGTAAAACCATGAACTTTCTGGGGAGTAAGGAGGAGGACCTCACCGAGGCAGTATTGGAAATGCTACCTCTTGAGACCACTTCAACTACAAAAGTCCATAGCAAATACTGGACTGAGGACTGGGCTAATCATGTCGCTTCGTGCGAGGTCGATGACCTTCAGCAGCCAACAACGCTTGTGTGGCGAGGGCATTAAGTCTTGGGGCCGCAGTGAAAGATCTGGTATAGGGCCTTCGTAAAAGGAATGACAAGTTGGAGGAAAAGGCAAAGGCCTCGGGGAGTTGGGGGCCGAAGTGGCCAAAGCAAAGAAGGAGGTCGAGGAGGCAGAGAAGAAGTGAGTAACGGCCACTTCGAAGCTGGATACTGCCGAGATTCAAGTCAACCGGCTAAAGAATGAGCTTCATGAGTCCGTCTCCCAAGTGGCGACTTTGACTAAGAAGGTCGACCATGCCAATGAACATCATCGCATCACCTCGGAGGCTCTAGCAGAGGAAACAGGGAGAGGGACGAGTTGAAGCAGCTTATTGAGGCCCAAACTAAGGAAATTGACTCCCTAAAGGCTAAAGTGAAAATCGTCGACGAGGCGACAGTGCAGAACTATAAAGACAATTTTCACACTACGTCGGAGGACGATGACTTCGTAACCTCCTGGGCTGTGAAGGAAATGATGTCTCGCCTGCGCGAGAGGCACCCCGACCTAGACATCTAATTCCTTGAGGAAGAATTCGGTGGTCCCACTGGTGGTCGGCCTGTTACGACGCTGAAGAGGAAGAAGAAGCTCCCTAGGAAGAAGAGGCCGGGGAAGAGCAGGCTGAGGCCAGAGCCGTAGTGGATTTAGATTAGAAATCTTGTAATTTCATTATATGTAAATGACTTCGACCCCCAGTTTTATGACTAATGAAGTTTATTTTCTTCCAAGTGTTGCCGCTTCAATTTACTTCCATTTTATTGCACAAGTAGTCACTTCTTCTAGCATCACCTCAGACGAATAACAATAGTAAATGACCTCAGGTATAATCGCATCAGTTTACGATAACTACTTAATAAAATGGTCAAAACCAATTAATACCCAAGTAAATAACATTGGCCTTGCATAACCAATTAATGAAGTGGAAGAAGCCAATGAACAACTAAGTAAATCGCATCGACCTTGCTTAACCAATTAATGAAATGGAAGAAGCCAATGAACGTTAGCGCGTGATCTATTGCCATTTTATCAAAATTAAATCCGAACAGGATGTTGATTGAACTCCCATTATCCACCAACATTCGTTTTAGCCCGTTGCGGGCCACCACGGCTCTGACTACCAAGGTGTCGTAGTGTGGAAAGTGCACACATGTCGCATCTTCCTGAGTGAATGTAATAGGCTCCAATGTTCTGCCTCTTGAAGATTGACTTACTATATAGCTTGCCATGGGTGGATTCCTCGCTTCTCTGGTATAATTCCTCTGAGCATTCTTTGATTTACCTCCTACATGGGGTCCTCCAATAATAGTGTCAATTTTTCGAATGGGATGCAGTTCATTGGAAGCCGATGAGTCCCTTCTGGGACATTGCCCGCTCCGGGGCCTATCACCATCATCATTTCTGTCATCGCGTGGCGAATGTCGCCTCGTTTCGCCTCTCCTTGGGGATTTCCTTTGTAAATTATCCTGATAGTGGCGATCTCTTGCATTGCGTGGGTTATGGCAGGCCTGTTTGCATTTTTACACTCGTTTGTGTCATGGCCGTAGTGGCGATGGAAAGCGTAATAAGGCCGCGATCCTTCTTGGGGCTTATTTCTAGGCATCTCGCCTCGTCCCATATTTTGAGAGGCTGAGGGTCGTCCGATGTTTCTAGCTGAGTTGTCAATGTTGGGTCCAACATTGTCATAAGACAAAGTAGGCACTACATTCAATGTGGCAGTGGCCAGTGTCTGTCCTAATGTGGGGGCCACAGCGTGTCCGTCCTAAGTCCATTGCTGGCTCACTATTTGGGATATGGGTCCTCTACAGATTTGCCTCTGAGGCGGAGGGAGTCCCTGGGTAGCTTTATTTCTATGGTCAATCATTTTCTCATCGACAATCTCAACCTTCATCATTTCCACCAACTCGTCATGTATGGAGGGATTCTTACTTCGGACATCTCTCCAGAACAAGGTATTCATGTTCAATCCTCCTTTCAAGGCTAAAAGGGCTTCCTTGTATGTGACTTGTTCGCAATAAGTTATTTCGTCAGTGAAGCGAGCAAGGTAGCTCTTCAAAGCTTCCCCTGCTACTTGTCTCATGTCTTGCAAGCGTTGTATTGGAGCTTCTCCCTCTTTCCTTAAGAGATATTGGTTCAGAAATGCCTTTTTTAGGTCTGGCCAGCTCCTTATACTAAGTGGTATCAATCTGCTATACTACACTTCAGCAGCTCCGCTAAGAGTTAGATGGAAGCCCTACATTTTCAAAGCTTGCGAGGTGCCTCTGAGGCTCATTTGCATTTTATACTTGTTGACATGTTTTTCCAAGTCGCCCTTCCTTTCATATTTGGGGATCTTAGGATGGACAAAGTTGTGAAGCATCGAGAAGATGCGAAGCTCCCTAGAGAAGGACAGGTTGTCATCATTATCATCCAATTCATATGACCTGCACGGTTCATTTGAATCGTTCCCATCTATTATTGGGCGCGATGGATGCTGAGCAGTTTCACCTCTGTTCCCCCAATCCACCATATTTCGCCTCTCTCGCCTATTTCTAACAGAGGGGCTTGAGCTTGGCTTTGTATACGCTCTTGTGGCGAGCCACTAGGGGTGTGGGCTGGCACCTCTTTTTGGACGCCCGTCCAATTCTATCAAAGACACTAGCAGACCTCTGGGGTTGCTCTTCATATTCCAGAGGGACGTTATCCTCTCTTGTAGGGGCGTTGTCAACCGAAGCGGAAGTGTAGTTCGAAGTGTCCATCCCTATTTCTCTTTCAATAGGGACTTCGCCTTGGGGGCTCAAGTGAGTTCTTCTGCTTGATTCTATCTCAATTCGTCTATAAGCTGATTGTTGAGGATTTTGTGGCGCTTGGAAACCACCTTAGCTCTGCACCTGCATGAGGAGTTCTTGTATGGCAGTGTTTTAAGCTGCAATGTTCCTCATGTTTGCTACCATAGTAGCCACTTCGACCGTTAGTTGGGCGGTCCTGTTACCCCTGCAGTACCGGTGGTGGGGCCGCTGATGCATCACATTTCGAGAAATATGTTCTTCAGAGATCCCTCTTTTCCTCCTTAGGTTCACATCCTCATTACTGGAGCTCATGGTCCAAAGTGGCGGAGCTTACATGTAACTGATTCTTTTTTAAGAACCATTCCTTTTTTCAAGGAAGAATATCAACTGGATATTTGAGCAAGCTTTTTGGTGGGAAGACTAGTGGTTAAAGTAAGTTTCCCACAGACGGCGCCAATTTGTTGACCTCGAAAAATGGCTCCGACACGTGGCCAACAGAATAGGTCTTCAAGTCAACCCTTCCTTACACACGTAGCACGGCGTCAGTCACCCGTGGCTTTTCCCGTACGGAATGGAAGTGGACATGAGCACTCTAACGGTCAAGTCAGTTTAGGTTCAACCAGAGAATAGTTCGCCGACGGTGAAACACTCGTCGAGAAGTGGTTGATATAAATGTGTAATAATAGGGTGTCAATATGCGAGGAAGAGAAAATGATACCAAGTCCACAATATAGTTGGAGTAAAAATGGGATTCCCCTCCTTTCTTCAGATACAATGAGGTAGTATTTATACTAAGGATGGGAAGAAGAGAGCCGTCAGATGAGGAGACAGTGTTATCAGATCCTCAGGGCTCGTCCCATCCTAGGTATCAATCTGTCTTTCCATAGGTTGGCGGGCATAGAATGTTTCTGACAAAAACAGCTGAATTGATCGTTTGGGTACTGTCACACGTCCCATCAGTCAGGGATTTGACTTTGGGAAGATTCGTTGTAAAAGATATTTACAGGAGCGAGGCGAGGTAGGTGTAGAATTGTAGAAGCGGAGTACGGGTATTTGCATCCGCATTGTATTGCAAATGAGTTCGGTTTCTTCGCTGGTGGCTGTCCAGTTCGTCCCCACACAATCGCTTTGGCTTATGTAACCAATTTGTCCCATGCGCAATCACCTCGGTTGACATGTGGCTTGGTGCGGGCCACCCCGTGCTGATACGTGGCAGGTGAGGTAGCGGGTCTGACGCATGCCCGTAACAGATGTCATTTTACAACAATTTTAAAGTATGAAAACTCGTAGAGAACCATTGTAAGTTATTAAAAAATAGTTTCATTTTAAGTTATGTTGTCTTATATATTATTCTATATTTTATATTTATTATTAAGTCATGTCAGTACTTGAAAATTTTAGTAGATCCCCGGTATCTCAAGTTGACTTTTTCTTGACATAATGTTTTTCTCATTGCGAATTGAGTTATTTTACTACTGATTGAATTTGAAAAGTTACAAATTAGTTTTGAAACATTTTTTTTTTACTAGTTGGTATAACAGATACATTAACAAATGCAGTGTGTTTGGTGGGTATTAAAATTAGATTTTTAGTAGATTGTGATAAAAGTTTTTGAAATGTATGGTTGAAAAGTTGTGAAACCGATGAATGATGTGGTTAATATTGATTATTTGATTTTGAATTAAATTAAAATCTGATTTTAATCTGTACCAAACATGGCCTAAAAAAATTGTTTATACATGGTAAAAATTTGAGAACGTGTATCGTAGTTGTTGGGGGTAAGAATGCATGATTTATGATCAGATTTCTCCAAATTGAAGTTTAGTGACATTATTTCAAAATTGCAATCAGGGTGAAAGTTCACCGACCTTGGGCGTTGTAAATGTGCTGACTTGGATAGTGTCGTTGATATTTTTTTTTATCATTCATTCATTTTGACTAGTATGTCTACTACTTTCGATAGGCATATTAACGGACCTCGAAGGGGTGACCTGATTGCTTTTACATCAATGACCTAATGGCTTGATAGCTCTAAATTGCATTCATGGACCCAATTACAAAAGTTCAGTGACCTCCTATGTAATTAATTCGAAATTAACCTACGGTTACAAAACAAAATTGACCCGAAAGAGAGCACAAATTCTGCCGAGGGAAAACATTCTGCACGCTCTCGAACGCGCGTGAATGAACTCTCTCGCTTTAACAAATGAATACAGTTCGAAACCAGGAACAAAATCTTCTCCAATCCTCTCTTAAAAAACTCAAAAATGGCAGCTATAAAGTCCAAGGTGAAGTGCGCAAAATAGTAGTATGCATGTTTGGATAAGCTTAAAATTGTTTTTTATTTATACAATTTCGCCAAAAAAAAACTAATGCCAGATATTTGAGTATTTTTACTTTTTTTTCATTTTTAAGCATTGCCAAACATGCCACCAATCCACTGTTATCCATAATCCAATTTCTAATTTAACAATTGACTACTTGTAAACGACTCCAAGCAAAGAATATTGCCTAATATCTGTTAAGTTTTTTTGACATTAATATTAGAGTTCAGATTCTTTTCCAACATTATAGTAAATTAATTAAATATATGGGTTCTTTTTCTTTTCTATAATTAATTTACCCACAGTTGATTCTTGACATCATTCCAAACAATTGGTTTTCTTGTTTTATTTGAGACAATCTTGTCTTTTTCAAACCCATTAGTGATTTTCCATCAAAATCTTAATTTATTAATTGAATCCTCAACCCCATTGTTGAATTCTAACATACACTGTTGCCGCCGATTGCAGAGTTGTCATTAAAATTTGCTTGAAAGCGAAGGGTTTGTATATGGTTTTTGATTCATACTTATCTTTTTTAATTTTTTTAATCCAATTCTTAATCTTCTTGCATAATATTATACTATCTGGTGTTCATATATTTGGGTGCAGAATTCTGGGTCTTCATTAAATTTCTTAAAGGTAAGAATTCATGATCTTTCCCTTAATTTCCCTTTTTCTTTATCTCTTACAAGCCCCTTTATGATATTTATTCTAAATCTTGGTTTTGTGATCAGTGAGGTTTATTGGCTGAGTTTGGTAGATGGATGAATTGGTTGGACCTCGTTTATACAGCTGCTGTAAATGTCGGAATCAGGTCTCACTTCACGACGACATAATTTCCAAGGCATTTCAGGTGATATGCTTGATTAATCGAATGTGTGAACTAGCTTATATTGTTTCATACAAGTTTATGTAATTATCAACGTTCATATGCCATTGTAGGATTAAGTGTGGAAAATTCTTAGAACTGGTTTGAATTTTATGAAGGATGTTTGAATCTAATATTTGAGTAAGCCTTGGTTAATCTATGGTAAAGGAAGTGCCTGAAGGTCAATCCTACGATCTCAAAGGCTCCAATACTGTTTGTATGCAGTGTTGTGTGACAAATAACAAATTTCTGGTTGAACGTTGAATAATATAGGCAAGTTTTCTATGCGATATTAAATAGGACTGAATAATAAAATAGACAAGATTTTAGTTTCTTCTTCTTATTTAAGTCTAGTAGAGTATAATCCATCCAACCAAACAAACCGTATAAATTATATTTATGCAGCAAAGTTTTATGATTTCTGCACACTTCATTATCTCGAGCCTATTGTGTGCAATGAAGTTACGCAGCATTGTTAATTATACCATAAGATAAGTCTGGTTGAATAAGTGTCCTGTTTGAGCTTCTACTTGAGATACATTTGACGAATGAAATCTATACAGTTGTCATTTTATTTTGTTTTCCAGGGAAGAAATGGCCGGGCCTTTCTGTTTTCTCATGCAATGAATATTGTTCTTGGAGCCAAAGAAGATAGGCATCTCATGACTGGTCTTCACACAGTTGCTGACATATACTGTGGTGATTGCCGTGAAGTGTTAGGCTGGAAATATGAACGTGCTTTTGTGGCATCCCAGAAGTACAAGGAGGGGAAGTTCATACTCGAGAAGTCAAAAATTGTTAAGGAGAGTTGGTAGTCTTTGTCTCAGGAACATAAAGTGACTTGTTGTCCAATGGGAATTCATTTCCAATATGAGGTTTTCCTTCTTAATGTTCATTTTGTATAGTGGTTGTCTGAATCGAAAAAATCACTTAAACTTTCCAAATTAAAAACCTCCGAATTGTTACTATCTAATCATTGGATCATCTTTTGTGTGTTGATATTTAGTCCACGAGTTTTTTGTTGGTTTAACATATGTCTACAAGGCCACATTCCACATCTTGTCTGATGATTCTTGCAGAACAATGTTCTTCTGATCCGACGATTTGCCACTATTTTGATGATCTACTGGGAATTGATTTATACTGAAAGAGAATGTATTGGAAGTCGGGATAATATGATGCCGAGCGTGGTACTCTATCTTAACTCAACTGGAATTCTGTAGACCGACATCCGATGAAGTCAGGTGGCATGAGAAAATCTGACATTCAGGAATGGAAAGTAATTCTTTTTGTTAGCATGGTTGGTAAGTCCCCTTCTCTGAACTATATTTTCATGTTATGAAGTTATATATTGCATCTTCTAGTGTTGGATTTCATGGTGTGAATGATAAATTCACTCCCATCAAAGTGCAACAATAGCTAGTTAAGCCAATGAAAAAAGTGTGTATTAAGCTTAGCCTAATGCCTTCGAAGTTTTACTCTTATGGCTCATTTGGTATATTGGACACAATAGACAGATCATAGAAAAAAAAAAGGTTGTTCTGTTTCCATTAGGCTAAAATTATTAGCAACTTTTTGGGAGAAATAGAGTAGGTCCGTATAATAAATGGGTAGTAGTTATAAATGTGTCGTCGAAATTAATATTTGACCTTGATGGAATAGGAAAAACAATTTTTTAGATTTCCGAACACTGAATTTGAAGCTAAAAGTTGCAGAGACTATCATTGTTCTGAAATGAATTTTCTCATCTTTAGAGGCAGGTTTCTTCTCTATGAAGTTCGGACATATGTCAAGAAATTGCTATTTCTGGCAAAGATTGTGAAAAGGGCAAGCAACACAATGATTTATGATATCAAGTGAACCCATCTTAGCTTTCTAGTCACAGAGAAATCTAGGGCGGGGTAAATAGGCCATGCAAGATCCGTTTAGCAACGCAACTGCACGTAGAACTATTGTCATAAATGTATTTTTAAGAAGAGAATTAATGAAAAAGCACTGCTTATTTGTCAATATATTAACTTGTATGACAATAGTTCTGGTGGGCGAGAAAATTATTCCAGTGCGAGCATGATTGTAAGTTGGAGTCGCTAGTAATGGTGGGCGTGGTCACATGGTCGGTTTTGGGCACAATCCAAAACCAAAAGGCAAGTCGGATTGGTTAAATTGATTCCACTGGAATGTCAATTTTTGGGGTGTATCAGTGGAGACTGAGTGTGTACGGTTGAATGATTGGGAATTTGAGAAGTTGGGATTAACCATATCAACGAGTCGAGCGGCTCGAGCCAAAAAAGTTCAAACTTTTTTTAGTCCATGTCAATTTTACTCGGCCAAAAAATTCCGGCTCGAGCCTTAGCGGGCCGAGCCGGCTCGGATTTTTTTCGTGTCAAATCTAAATTTTTTTCTTAAAAAATTTAAAATTTTCACTCTTTTCTTGCTGTTTTCGATTTTTTTTTTATTAACGTGCTTGGCTCGTACGGATCGAGTCACGAGGCCGGCCCGACTCAAGCTTTTTTCAAGTCGAGCTCGAGTCGACGAGCCATTTTACCATCCCTAATTGGGATCGTGGTTTAAAAGCTAGGGCATGGGTTTCAAAATAATTTAAAAGACTTGGACCTAATGGGTTGGGCTAGGGTTAAGTTATTGGCTGCATTTCAATTCGAGAAGATTACATAACTAAGAGGTTAAATTTCACCAATTTCAAATTTAAGATATCAAGGTTTAAAATTTCAAATCTAAGATTTTTTTTCAAATTTTATTTATAAATTAATTAATTAAACATATATTTTATTAATTAAATATATTAAAGTCACAATTCCATATAATTTGGTCACATATTATTAATTGATCAAAAATCACAATTTTTATATGCTGCAAATTATTTTATGATTACAATTCAAAAATTTACACCTCACAATTTATTCATCGTTCACTAATCTATCAAATTAATAAGTCACATATTATGCATTGGTCATAAATCACAAATTTAATATGCCACAAATTATTTTATGAACACAATTCATAAATTTTATAGATCACAATTTATTCGTCGATAACAAATAAAAAGTTTTATACGTCACGATTTATTTATTGGTCACAAATCACAAGTATTATAAGTCACAACTTATTAGACAATAACAAATTATCGGTTACATATTAACATTTTTTTAGCTCACGCTATTTCTTGATCACAAATTATAGAATTTTAAGGTCGCATTTTAATAGTTAGTCACAATGAACCAAATAATTGGTCACATACACCAAAACAGTGCACTCCCAATCACAATCCACCACCAATAATAGGTCACAAATTAACCAAATAATAAGTTATAGACACTATCACACTTTTGCCACTATCACAACACCATCGCTAACAAAGCTACCATCGCTAGATCCAATGTACTCCCAACAAAAAATCATCACAACCACACCTGCCATCGCCGCCGCCACTGCTTAGTAGCAAAAGTGATGCATGAGATCCAGTAATGGCCACACAACGAGATTTTAAATAAGGGTGAAAATGGAATTGGTATAGCAGCATGATGTAAAACTCAAAAACCAAAAAAAAAATAAAAATGGCTGCCAAGTCTATATATATACCCATCAAAATTAGGATATAATATGAAAATCCATATTACATACAACACACATACATAGAACAAAATTCCTAAAAACCTAAACAAAGTCAAAATGGTGTTGGCATTTTCTTCACCCATTTTTGAGTCTCTAATGGTGTTAGTGATTTCTTCACGCATGGTTTGAGTCTCTATGTTAATCGGATGTGATTTTTGATGGAATGACCTTCTTCTTTAACAGTGAGGGTTAGTGTTTTGTTATTTCCAAAAATGACTTATTTTCATCAAGTTTTGTCACTTTTTAGTGTATTAATTACTATTATTAAACATATGAATTAAGTGTATTATTATAACAATAGGGCAACTTACACAAGTACCCTTACTTTTAGGGTCATTAAAAAAATAGTATAAATATGGGGCTAAAATAGAAATATATTAACGTTTATCATTAATAATATAATTAATACATTATAAACAAATCACGGTGAAAAAAAATGAAGACGAAACACTGAGAAAACCGAAACCTAAACCATGGGAACATGGATTTCAAAATAACTTAATAGACTTGGACCTAATGGGTTGGATTGGGGTTAAATTAGAGGAAATTACACCCAACCCTATTTTTTAAGTTTTAAAAGTTTTTTGTACAAAAATCAGGTAATAATAACTTTCTAATTAAAATAATTGTATAATATAATTGAATTAATCTACCCCCATTATACCACAAACCTTAATAATTTCTCTCTTCGTCCACAAATTGAGAGCCAGAAATTCTCACTCCACCTTTACACCACCAATGCATTCGCTACCTCCTTGCACTCCTTTTCGTCCACGACCACCTTCCCATCCTCCAATATCTGTAGCAAGTATGAGGACGAGACTCCGCTAATCATTCAAACACTAAGCCTTGCAAATCCACCGTGGACTGCAACTCTATTGAAGTCTCCACCCACAAATTGCCAAGATTCCTCCCATTCTTTGGTGTGTTTATAGCTCACCACATCATATATTGCCATTTTCAGCCACTGCTACCTCAGTTAACACTAGCTACAGTTTCGTTCTATAGCCGCCAAGAGCTGACGGTTGTGGAAGCCTATAGCTAATGTTGTTCTCCTCTCCGAACTACATCTTCTTGCGGTCATTCCTTCTCTGAGCATTGCCGCCATCATTCCCAGCCTCCGCTACCGTATTGCGGGGACATGATAACTTAATCTGTAGTTAATTAAATAATCCGGATTTGTGTGATTTGTGGAGATCGTGGTGGCAGGGGCGATTTGGAAACTTTTTAATGGGGTTGGTGGTTGCAGTGTGATGGAGATGGTGGTGTTTATGTTGGTGGTAGTA
This sequence comes from Fraxinus nigra, assembly GCA_903798295.1. Taxonomy (NCBI): domain Eukaryota; kingdom Viridiplantae; phylum Streptophyta; class Magnoliopsida; order Lamiales; family Oleaceae; genus Fraxinus; species Fraxinus nigra. The sequence continues at coordinate 1,108 of CAIGRH010243345.1, read as the reverse complement.
GGGGTGTCCAAAAGTCCCGAACCAAACCGAAACGAGCACTTCTTCATAAATTAAATACTCGAACGGATACCCGAATCGAGAACCAATGCGTTCGGTTGGATCTCGGGTCTAGACAAAGAACCGAAACTAAATAGTTTTTTTATTGAATTAATTAAATTATTTTATTTTTTCTAAATAAATTAACAAATTAATTAAATACACCGGATCATTTGATAATTTTAATTTTAAAGCTCATTAGCCCAAATGAATTATTGATATGGATCACCGACATTTTAATATTAATGTCCACTTTTTTGTATTTGTATGTATTGAATTAATGTTATNTGGTGGTAGTAGGGGTGTCCAAAAGTCCCGAACCAAACCGAAACGAGCACTTCTTCATAAATTAAATACTCGAACGGATACCCGAATCGAGAACCAATGCGTTCGGTTGGATCTCGGGTCTAGACAAAGAACCGAAACTAAATAGTTTTTTTATTGAATTAATTAAATTATTTTATTTTTTCTAAATAAATTAACAAATTAATTAAATACACCGGATCATTTGATAATTTTAATTTTAAAGCTCATTAGCCCAAATGAATTATTGATATGGATCACCGACATTTTAATATTAATGTCCACTTTTTTGTATTTGTATGTATTGAATTAATGTTATTCGACAGCTAGTTATTTATATATTTATTGTGCTGCGTTAATTTGTAAAAGTTGCGAATAAAATGTCATTAGTTATATTTATGTAGTGTTGCTGTAAATGTTAAAAAAATTAATTATGGTACAGAACCGAATGGAGCTGAACCAAACCGAACGGAACCGAACCCGAACGGTTCCATAATTATATTTGGACCCGACGGTTCCATTTATTAAATATCCGAAAATTCTGGAACTGAATCGAACCGAACCGACACACGGACAGCCATAGGTGGTAGTGGTTGTTTGGGGTGGTTTTGGTGCTGTTGGGGGTTTTGGGGGTCTAGCTGCGGCGCCGACGGTGAAGATGGTGGTGGTCGAGTCTCCAGGGTTGATTTGTAACCAAATATTGTTGGAGGATTGGGACGTGGGTGGGACGTTTGGTGTATGTGACCGACATTTGGGTTCATTGTGACTC
>CAIGRH010243329.1:0-13166 GCA_903798295.1 Fraxinus nigra | reverse complement strand
TTAATTAATTAATTATAAAAAAATTTAAAAATCTGAGATTTAAAATTTTAAACCTTAAAAAATCTAAAATTTAAAATTTTGTACCTTATCTTTTAAATTTGAAATTTGTAAAACTAAACATAAACTCAATACCTTGAAACAGAAGAAAAATTGGACGTTGAATCCAAGGAGACATTAATTTTGTAAATTCCGTAATTATTCATCCTTGTCATAATATTCCGTGATAAGAAATTCGTTGAAAAAATAAAATAGCGTAAATTACAAAATCCATTAAAAAAAACATCTGGAAACTACAAAAATTTGTAATTTTAATTAAAAATTCAACATTTCACCCTATAACATATTGTCAATATTTTTTTTAACTAATATAATCTCACACATTTTTCATATTCGTGGATTACGTTACAAATGTAAAATAGTACGCAACACAATATGTTACATGGTAGCATTACCGTAACATATTCAATTGCGCACTCTCTCTCTGATGAACTTCATTTTTCGATTTTGAACGTCTATACCTAGCACGAGTCGTCATCGTGATTTGAATTGTAAGACGAACAATGGAGGATGAAAACACGAACACAGGTAATCAAAAATTAATTATTGACTTTAAACTTAAATCCCTACCAAAGGACTAAATGAGACAACAGTATGCCTTTCGTCTCCTGACCAATCACAGCATCACTGATGATACAAAGAATGCTGATGATGCCAGTTTCCGTAGAATGGTACAAGACGGTTCTGCCTTATTTAACTGAAGTTTCGATTTAATGTTCTGCGAGTTACAGCGAAGGAAGTTTTGAGCTCGCATTGGTCATGTACTGACTAAACCTGTTAACAGTAGGACAGAAATAAAGCATTGAGTCGAACTCAACATTCTTAAAGAGTATTTTACGTTGTTACTCTCTTTAAAGCTTCATTCGCTCGCCCCACTACTTGTGGATCATAATCTGGGGGAGGGGGTGAGTGGAGGGAAGTACCAAAAACAACCTGAAAGGGCTTCCACTTCTAAGCTACTTTAATAGAACAATCAAGATGATCAACGAAACCAACCAAAGTATATATCAATCCTGAGCAATGAAATCCAACGCGCCAAACTTGTTTCTACACAATCCAAACTATATTTACACTCACATATCGGGGAAAGTTAGGGAAGGAGTCTAGGAACCAGAGGAAGAGTAGTTTACAGATACCTTGAAGACGGGCACATAGGCAGGCCAGTGTCAGGCATTCGGAGTCGATCGGTTAGATCACTGCAGACGTCCCCCTCAAAAGAGTTAGTGTCGATAAGCAACTGTCACAAGCCAAGCAAATTCATGTTAGACGACGATGCTAAGATTTTGTAGCACTTTATGTTTTCCTTCTCTGAAATCATTACTACAGGGTAGCGAGAGCCATGAAAGCATTTAATGTTTTTCAATTTGCACACTTCCATCTTCCCGGACCAAAGCAAATCGTTATTATAATTTGAACACAATCAGGGAGACGGTTTCCAATCAAATTGTAGATCATTAAAATTATTAAATGCCCCAAGACTATGTAATTGGTTACTCAAGTCCTGCTGTGGCTGATTCATGCTCTGCTCCCGGGCCATTGTCATGCCTACTCTTCCATTCATAGTGTTATTACCAGGTGGAGGTCGAGTTACATTCACCATGGTTGAATGGCTGAGTCCATTACCTGAGATCCCAAAGCCAGCACCACCAAAACCCTGATTACCATTTGCCACTCCATTTCTTAAGAGACCACCATTATTGCTGCTTGACAATATTCCATTTACATTTCTAGCATCATTACCCATCGTCCCCATGCCCATCATACCACCTCCACCAATTTGGGAAGAGGTCATCCTCATTTCATGTAAAATTTTCTGAACAGAGCTTTGCGAATCATTAGCATCCGGGTCACCTGAAAGTCCCGGCTGCTGCATTGAGATATTTGGTGAATTTGAGTTCATGTGTGCTCCTCCGGATAAGCCACTATGTGCCATTTGTTGTGGATTATTAGATGAGGACGAAGTGGGCGATTGGAAAGGGGAAGCACTTAATTGAGGCTGCGGCATGGCACTTGAACCAGGGGATGGCATCTGAATACTATTACCACCGTAGGGACCATTTGCACCAGACATTGGGTATTGCTGTCTAGAATTCATGGAGTTCTGGTGAAGCAGCCCAACAATGGTATTAGCTGAAGAAGTTGCAGGCCCTGAGTTGAGAGAGTCATTGGCATTTGGCATGCCATTAATAGATGCAAGATGCATATTATTGGTGTTTGAGTTCTGACCCACTGCTTGCTGCTGCTGTTGCCTTAACTGAGTCTCGGACTGTTGAGGCTGACCTTGTAAACCAGGCNGTGGATTATTAGATGAGGACGAAGTGGGCGATTGGAAAGGGGAAGCACTTAATTGAGGCTGCGGCATGGCACTTGAACCAGGGGATGGCATCTGAATACTATTACCACCGTAGGGACCATTTGCACCAGACATTGGGTATTGCTGTCTAGAATTCATGGAGTTCTGGTGAAGCAGCCCAACAATGGTATTAGCTGAAGAAGTTGCAGGCCCTGAGTTGAGAGAGTCATTGGCATTTGGCATGCCATTAATAGATGCAAGATGCATATTATTGGTGTTTGAGTTCTGACCCACTGCTTGCTGCTGCTGTTGCCTTAACTGAGTCTCGGACTGTTGAGGCTGACCTTGTAAACCAGGCGAAGGATTTGTAGACCTCGGAAACTTAGCCAAGCTCTCTGAGGAGAAAATTAACCATGGCAAGAAAATTATATTAATATATGCAATAAAGATTTTTCTCATGTAAAATAGTGAGGTAAATAAACTGGATATGAACTTCAATGGTCGTCGAGCAACCCAGACACTCGCACAAGTTTGATCAGCATTTAACAACACGAGTACAAGCTGAAATGGGAAAAGCTCTATTGCTATTTCGCGCGACAATCCACACTGATGTAATGAAAGTGAAGGACCCGAACGATCTATAAAACAATTGATAAAGTTTGATTCCAATACTCTTTTGCACACATTGCCCAGGATTGCTTTATACACAAGTTTCCTTCTCTATTTGTCGTAATAATGACGTTACACAATTGTAGTGTGTGAGAGAGAGAGAGAGAGAGAGAGAATAACTTGCTCTGTCATTCTTGTAAGCCATGATGCAATCTACCAACTGGAATACACAAAATTCTACTGAATTTTTCTCAAAGGGATTAGGTAGTGGGCTGGTTTGGCCAAACCAGTCTGGGATTCTCGTCAAACCCTCCTGGTTCTAAAGGTTTCGATGGGGTATAATGCAAAGCTGTCCGATTTTGGTAACTATGGCTTACTGTCCGATTCTGGTTTACTGGCTGGACCGGAAATCTGGTCCAATTTTGGTAAATATGGCTTCATACACATCTTCACTGCCTCTTGTTAATATCAATTTTGCTAACATTTTCTGGTTTAATTTTGCTAACATTTCTGGTTTATTTATAAGTGTGTTAATTCTCCTCTATAAAAGTCTCTTTGTTTTCCTAAATTATAGCTAAAATTTCCAAATATTCAACTGCACCTCATCCTTGCTGTCAAAGGTTGTATTATAAATCCAGTTTTTCCCATTTGGCTCCATCAAGGGATATACGCACCATCAATCAAGAGACAATCTTCTATTTTCTGATCATCCCTTCACATTTCATATTTGCTCAGTTTTTATGGTTACCATTCACCCTTACTAGCCGGTGCATGAAATGGAATTGTTCAAGCCATTGTTAATTATAGTCTCTTCATTTACTTCCTATAGAGGATCATAGTACCATTCATGAACATGATCATTTTTTCTCCTTTAAGAACGTGTACATTCCAACATTCTATGTTTTACGCCCATCCTTATATGAAATGGAATAAACATGCAGAAATAATCAAGAGAGAAGATTTTATGCTTACCCATAGGACCAGTACCAGTTTCACGGCTATAATCAATCAAATCTTTCATGCTATTCACCACTTCTGATATCTGAAGTGTTCACAAGGAAATATTATTTTCCGAAAATAAAGAGAGACAAATCAAAGGGACTATCATGTAGAAGCAATAGTAATAAATGATGAGACGAATATAGCTACCATAACCAGTAAAATGCATCATTAGTATTATTGTAGTATTTTCCATGTTCATAAGAGTGTCTATGTTTTTGCTTTACAAATATGATATTTTTTTGGCATTTCAAATATTATCAAGTCTTAATTCTATTTTGGCATTTTTCATTTCCAGGATTCTAGCTTCATTAAGAACGGGGGTGGATAAATTTTCTAGTCATAAATCGGGTATAGAACATAGTAGTGAAAGAACTTAACACATTGATATCCAGGATAACAAACCCTTTGTCCGTACACAAAGATATAGAAGTCATTTAGAGTATAATCAAGTTATTATTGCAATTTTTGTATTCGAGATCAGTGAAGTACTCATCCAATAATCTGGTCACGAAGGACTAATCATAAAATCAGGATCTACTTAATCAAATTATATTGTAATTCAGAAAATCAGTAGTTTAATCTTTAAGGACTATTCTCAATGTTTCTCTCAATTCTACCATATATGGGCAGATGGTTGCGGAAGTCACTCGCTGATTTTGAATACTGAAAGCAGGAATTGACTAATATAAAGAATATGTATGTTACCTGTAGGCACCTTACATATCTCTTTGTATATCCCAAATCATTTACCAATGGGACTTCCAAAGATTTGGCCAACTGACGAGCTGAAGCAACAAACCTGGATAATTACAATATACTAATCACTAAACATTTCATAAATATATCAACTGGATAAACACACACTGATCCTCAATTTCCTGCCACCATAATACATGCAAAATACTGCAAAATATGTTGTGTTCAAATACTCTCAGACACACACGGCTCTCGTAACCCTTGCTTTAAAGCTTCCTTCACAAGCATTAAAGGTATGTGACAACTTCAATGGTGGAAACAATTGCATATTCAAATTAATATCCCAGACATAGCTATGGAAAACCAAAAATATTAGCAATTTATAATTATGTCAACCTGTAGAAAAGCTCCAAAACAAACAAATTTGGAAACATAAATTTGCTCAAATTATTGTAAAGCCAAATACCATTTTTCCATAGGCTAAATTCAACTCAATGATGTAGCACTGCTATTACCCACTGACAGGCAAGAAACTACGTGTACACCAGCTGAATTGACCTTGTTAAGAAGGGTGGAAGTCGAAAAGGAGAAAATGTTGTCACGCACTGTCAAGAAGACAGCATGCAGCGACCACTAGAGGTAAATCTTAATCCTCCTCGCTCTTTAATTTACATCTCCTTGCTCTTTAATTTACAAAAAGTTGCACAAATAACTTTTGTTGGCTCAAGAATCATACAAATTAAGAATACTTGGAACATAGCATGTCTCAAAAACTGTCAACAACTAGCATAATCCATTGACCTTGAACACAAGGCAGAACTGGACATTCTTCAAAGACCCATTCACAACAGAATTTTTTTGCTGAGCCAGATAGGTACAGAGAATAAGTCAAATAAAAAAGTAAAGCGAGATGTGTCCAGAGATGCAGAGCAGGTGTTCTCAATGCATGTTGATACGGAACCACGGTGTGTAGGCAGACTTGGCAACTTTAGGCATCCCTTTGAAGTCATATCATAGTGCATACACATATATACATTTATGTGCATGAAAGCATGTGCGGGTGTATATGAGTGCACATATCTACCTAATGTGTCCACGAAGTACATTATATTCCGTTGGTCTTTGTGCATGTGAGAGAAAAGGTTGGAATAAAGTCTTCACATTCAGAAAGATGGTAGTGTTTTTTCTTAACAAAAGCATCAGAAGGACCGCTCATTTTCAAAATTAATATACAAATTTATCACATTTGCATTTTATGAAGATTCATGCCACTTGAAAAACACAATGCAAGAAACAAGTACTCACACATTGTAGTTATTTTGTAGCTCAGGAGAAGCAGTATTTGATGAAGCATTCTGAGTTGCAGCCTGGTATTTTTGGGCAGCAGCCCCAAGTTGGCTAACCTGCAGGGTACAATAAAGCGAGATAATAATTACAACATGGAGCACATAAACAGTAGTAAGACACGGGAAACAGACACCCTGCCTGAATCAGGCAGAAAAAATCAAATAAATAATAGAGCTGAAAATCGAGAGGCAGAAGTGGTCCCATAATGATCAAAAACTGAAACCAATTAACAGACTTCCAAAATTCTCTAACCCCTGAGGAACCATCGAACGACTTTATTAAAAAGATGCACCTACAAACTACAAAAGGTGATGGAAGGGGAATACATGCAGTACAGAGTAAAAATAAAAAGTAACGTTATATTCTCGGGATTGTATCCAATGGCGGAGAGGGGCCTGGGGGCACGTGTCCCCAGGTTTGCTGAATTTATTTATTTTTTGCTCACAAATCAATGGGCCCACTCTCAACCTCTCATAAGTACATCCTCTTTCCCCTACTCCCGAAAACTCCCCCAATTCCCAATTCGCCACTTCCAAACAGTGGTGAAGAACCCTAGGTTGTTAATTCTCGCTGTCACCAGGCTTCTCTTCTGTCTCCAGCTCATCTGGCCAGCGCCTGCTGCTCTCATTTCCCCGGATGCTCTTTAGAAACTTGGGTATGCCACCCTATCCCTTTCTCCTCTCAATTAAATACCAATAACTCTTTAATCTTTATAATATTCAACGAATCTTATTAAATTTTAATCTTTATAATTTTTAATGAAATTTTTACTTATAACAACCGTTCCTCTCATATTTACTTTTTCTATTAATCAAGTCTGCCCAAGTTCCCAATTTCAGTGTAATTTATATTCTTCTTTGCTTTACTGGAGAACCTTTTTTACGAAACTGAAGGTTTTTGGAACAGAAAGAATTGAGTGAATTTTTCTGTTTAATTGATCAGAGAAATGATGAGGAGTTAATGGAACCGATGTTCTGAAGACAATAAATGCCGCCATTACTGCAATATTATTGGAGGAAATCGCTTTCCTCAAGCTCCCGTTCAGGTACAAAAGAATTAGGAGCTTCATTTTCATTTGAATTTCTTGTTATCCGACAGTTTTGTAGTGGAATTTTGACAGTTCCCGGTATCAGATGTGTGTTTATGTAAGAATTTCATGTTAGATTTGTGATATGATGTGGTTTTTTAACTTTTTACTCCCTAGGCATAAAATCTTTACTCATTAAAGATGGATTTTAGTTCTTAAAATGTTGCAGGTGATTTTTTCCAAAAAAACTCTTTTGATTATGGGATGAAGTTTTTGAAATCAGAAAGTTAATAGATCTACTAAAAAGAATTTAAAGGAATGAAAATATAGGTCGATCAATGATGAGGCTGAACATCTTATCCAGAATGTCGACGTGGTGTTATTATTTTTGGAATGATTTTGAAACTCTTTTCTACAATACTATATTACCATTGTTGCGTTAGTTCAGAATATTTTTCGTTAATTTGTGCTCCCTAGACATCAATATCTAAAACGGTGATATCGTCAATCTTGATGGATCCGAAATTTCATAAAAGCACATATTAAATCAAAACAGCAGTTAAATCTCAAATTCGAGTTCTAAATCACTGACCTGCGGTATCAGCAATCTTCTGGGAATAAGCTCTTCATGACGCCGAGCACAGAACTCCCACGAGCATATCTGATAAAGTATTGAAGGAGCAGTTCTTAAATAGCAGCTCTGCGAATCTAAAAAAACTAAAACAAAACCATTTGTTCATAGAGCAACCTTGAGATCTGGAGAGAATACTATTCGAAGTTGTCCATCACGAACAACACGAAGTTGCTCAAACACGCTCTCCTGAATGGCTTTTGCATAGTCCAGAACAATCTGCCCAGATGAATTCTGATACTCCCTAGGCATATCAATGTAGAGTAGTTCTTCCAGCGTACCACTTTCATACTTTATTTTGAATAGTCTTGGAAGGACCTCAAAAGTTGCCTCTGACAGACATTAACAAACATTAGACAATGAAGTGTTTTTTTATTCATTTATCTACTTTCTTATTTCTTCTTCTTTCCCCATTTTCATTGGGTTGGGGTTGGTTTAAAACTTCTAAATGGAAATTCTAAAAATAAACAGAGAAGTTAGGCGTGTCTATCCATAATGACCCCAGAAAGCAATAAAAACTGGGAAAAGAGCATCATATCAGCAGTTAGCAAAAGAGCCAATAGGGATCAAGTCTCCAAAGGCAGAAGGAAACGTACCAAATCCACGACCAGGTTTTCGGTTGCATATTTCACAGTGCCAAACAGCCTGCACACAAGTATAAAATGATTACATCACAGACACCAGTATCACACAATAATAGGTAAACCACACACGTTGAGAGCCATAACAAATATAGATTGTAGGCTACAAGCACTATGCTATAATGTGTAAGTATTAATAATTGCACACTGGACCAGGACAGTTGCTGAAGTTAGAAATTGTCTATGATGCAACAAACCTGGGGGAAAACTCCAGTAGTTTGGCGGCAGCTTCCATACATAGAAACACACCACTTTTTCTTGGAATTGGGTGCAAAATATTCTGCAACAAATTTTCTCCAGAACTCGATATTATTATCCTACAAAATAAGTCAGCAGAGTTTTCAATCATAGGCAAACCAAAATGTCAAACAAAAGACACTTTCGCAATTTATTTTTCTTGTTCTCCTGAAAAAAAAAAAAAATATATATATTTTATTTTTTTTTTTTTCCTTAAAAAAAAAAAAAATATATATATATATATAAATATTACTTCAGGTCTGTGTTGTTGCTGATACATATAATGTGTCAGTCGTCGGGCACACATCCCAGGCTCGTATATTGGTTTGACTGGAGACCTAATAGGCAAATTCTGAAGTTGTAACTGTGCTTGCATTGGAGATCTATGTTGAGGCATAGACTTTAAGAGTTGCTGTTGTTGCTGATGCTGGATTTGCATGAGCCTCTGTTGATGCAAAATCTGTGCAGCAGCAGCCACCTGAGATGACTGTCTAGACAGAAGATGCTGCTGATGCTGTTGATGCTGCTGTTGCTGCTGCTGCTGTAAAAACAAAGACGCTTCTGAATGTTGTGGTTCCGCTTTGACATTCGCCAAGCTTCTCATATTGGGTAATTGTTGTGGTTCCAATTTGACAGTACCAAGATTTCGCAAAGCATGCAACTGCTGTGATGTTTGATCATGCATCACTTGTTGCTCTAGCTTAACAGGTCCAACACCTCCTAATCCAGACTGCATTGTTTGAAATTGTTGCTGCTGTTTTTGTTGGGGGTTCCCAGGAACAGAAAACTGCTGCTGATTATGCTGAAAATTGTTAGGATCAAGTTGTTGGACTTGTTTTTGGTCTATCAACATCTGATTGCTGGAAGTGGTTGGCAATTGTTGCTGGCCTTGAACTTGACCAGATGAGTTTGGATTCATTGTGATAGATGAAGACATACAAGATGAAGAAGATTGATTAAATCCCATCCCATTGCCGACGCTCGAGAGTGGATCGGTCTCAGCCCCATTATCAATAAGCCCCCGCTGGGAGCCAGAACTTGGACCACCATTACCAAATGACTGATGGAGCAAAGAAGAAACATTGGGCCCATTCCCCAACATGTTCATGCTAAATTGGTTCTGTGGTGTTACAAGAGGCGGGAACGCATTCTGTGAAGAAATACCACCCCGTTGACCTCCCAACAAACTAGAATTTGATCTCAACAGGGATGGTGGAATCGGCTGGGATCCGCCTTGTTGATTGGGAGGCCCTTGAGGCACCATTTTTTGCCAAAAACAACAGAATCTAATCTACAAAACCCTCAGTCCACTATACTGCCTAAAGTAACATTAAATCTTAACACCCCACCTTCAGAGTACATAAAACAAGATTTACAAATTACACAAAATGCTGAAGACAGCATATAAATTAGCTAGAAATACCCAACCAACATCAGAATTATGTAAATGTTCTTTCTGCAACGTAATAAAAAGATAAACCTTGGGTAGAATTTACTGTACTGTGTTCTGAAAAATTCAAGATAAAGATTACAGAACTCGATATTAACCTAAATTTCATTATTTTCTTCTCAAGCTATAATCTTTCGCCATCCTCCTCAACAATCCCTGCATTAAACAGTCGATGTTTAAGTCAGATTTCTAAATTTCACCCTATAGCGAAAATTAAAGGAAAAGAAGAATCGAACAAAACCGAACAGAGGGAGCATATCTTAGAAATAAAACCATGTTCCACAAAAGAAAACATATGCTCTAGCTCAGAAAAATTGAAGCTTTTCTGAACAAAAATTTGCAAAAATTGAACTTCATGAACAATTATTTTGATATTTATTAAAATAAAAGAATCAATTAAAAAGAAACCCTAAATCTTGAAATCCAAAACTCAAATGCAACAATATTCTATAGGAAATGTACATATATTTGGTTCATATATACATAATACATATTTTCCCATAAATTTCAGACCAAAAAACATTAAATTAGTTTTGAAAATAGAAATCAGCAAAATGAAAAGTAGCCTTACCAGAGCAGGATTTAAAAGCTGGGTCTCTTAAAATGACTAAAATGGAATTAATACACTCCCACTACTCCTCTTCCTTAGCATCAAATTAACCAATTCTTGGAAAATCCAAATGAAAACATACAAGTGAAGATAATATCTGTGCTGCCAAGTTGTCCTTACGAAAATCTTGATTAACTAGAGAGAGAAAAAGAACAGAGTTTTATTGAGCAGCTGAGCTTTACTTTTTAGAGAGAGGAAGTATGGTCGGAGAAGAGAGAGTGCGCATGTATGTATATGGAAGTTTTATTCTGGACGTCAAAATTGTATTGGATCGGATTGAATATTTTCTTCATTTCGTTCTCTCTCTCAAATGAATGAATTGGAAATGTGCATGTGTTGATGTATGTGTATATGTATGTATATATGTATGTGTCTAATGTACATATGTATGTATGTCAGATTTTTTCTATACGCATGTAAGCGATGAGGATGGGGCCCAGGGGCTGAGAGGAGAACGAGTACAATATGGCGCCACGTCACCGATACTTAAGTCTCAACACATAATAAGTACAAGTGTTATATCCCGTTCGATGTGGATTAAAATTCAATTAAAATTGAAAATATGACGGTTATTGGATGTCACTTGTCTAATAAAAGTCAACAATAACGGCTAGTTTTTCAATTTTAATCTGATTCTAATCCCTACCGAACGGGCCCTTAATTCGATCATGACAGGATAAGTTCACTAAAACAGACGTCCGTCCAAAAGTTGTTCAAGTTTAAAATGAAAGTGGTGAAATATATACAATTTATCGATGATGTATGAATATATGAGTACTCATAGGCATTTAGAGCATTTCTAACCATAATGTAAAATAGGTTGAGATTATGATTAGATATATAAAATGGTTGAAAGCTATGCAGATAAAATGTAAATTGTATTTTTCGACAAAAAATCAAAGGGAGATAAAAAAAAAATGGATTTAGATCTTTCTATTAAAATTGAATTAATTCATCGGAATGTAAATAAGGATGTAAAAATAATTTAAGAGATCAGTCTACACCCAAATTATTAGATATGTATTTACATAAGCATATATATGTATTTATATGTATGAATTTGAAATGTGCATTTATTATTATTATTATTATATGTATGCATGCATTTCATTTAAGATGTGTAAATCCTCGTCGAATTTGATTCGCAAATCGTGAGAGGTGTAAATTCAGGTCAAGCTCAATATAGAAAAAGTCATTCACAATAATTTTTCCTTCTTTTTTAACCATACGTTTTTCATCAATCTACTATTCGAAAATACATTATTTCAAAATAATGTGATTCAAACACATTCTTAGATGTGTTACTTTGTATAACTATAAACATTTTTTGTTAGAATATAACGAAAGTTTCGCGAGTTAGAAAGGATAATGTTTCTGAAAGATGATCTAACTCAAAAGAATATTGGCTTTCAGGACATTGATTTAATATAAGTGAAAGTGAACGTTTAATTCTAATCATACATTTCATGAAATTCACAATTTTTCAATCACACATTCCATCAATTTTTATTAAAATCTATTAAACATAGACTTTTTATCTAAACCAAATTGGGGGCTAAAATGTATAGACCCTAATTGTCTTATAAAATGTGGATGTGATGGAATGACGTAGTGAAAATGATAGAAACAATTCATTTCTCAAAAGTATGGTTAAAAAAATCTCTTGTAATGAGAGCTGATTAATCTGAATGCTATTTTTTCTCGTGTAATGTGATTTGATTGTCTGATGGTTAAAAAATTTTCACGTCACAAAGTTAATTGATTGAAGAAGCTTTGATGAAAAGAAATAAGTGAATTTATTTTTCTTGATTCTTGTCATGCGTGTTTAATAATATCGTCACTTTTTCATCATTCTAAGATTGAGAGTTTAATTTATGGGAAAATTACAACTACGATACCAAACTTTTCGTTTAGTAGCAAACTTTATTCAAACCTTTCATTTGTACCATTCATGGTACCAAACTTCATAAAAATTTGCACCTGGAGTCCAAATGAATGAAAAATTCATTTGGCCGTTAGTTGACTCCAAAAAATAATTATGAACAAATTTAAAAACGGTAAAATGGTAATTTATTATTTATAAGAAAATGAAAGAAAAGAAAAGGGTTGTCTCCTTCAACCCATCCACCCCCACCCTACCCTAAAATGGGAAAACGCATCCCCGCCACCCACTTGCCATCGTCAGTACTATCGTGCAACGCTGCCAAAATCACTACCACCCAAGAATTCGAAATCTCTTTCTCAATTTAATATTTCATTCTCTCTCTATACTATCAATTTGGAAAAATGTATAGTAATAACCATCATCAGCTTTGTTGACGTTGAAAAATGTACGAACAAAATTCAAGTCAACTTAAAGTATGAATGTTGATTTATGGAAAATAACTCAATGGATTTTATGATCATAAGACAATAATATCATTTTTTTTCTTATAGGAAATGTGGAATACATTTATGGAGCACAATGAAATTTTTCAGTATTTCCTCCAAAATCCTCTCTTTTTCCTTGCATTCAGTGCCCTTTTATAGGAGAAGTATGCTAACACGTAGTACTCCTGTCTTGTCA
>CAIGRH010243323.1:0-12353 GCA_903798295.1 Fraxinus nigra | reverse complement strand
CAAAGTTAAACAATCAATATTAATAACGTATTTCATGGGTCTCACTAAAAATGTAATTTTAATCCACTAAAAATATAATTTTAATCCCCACCAAACATCCTCTTAATCTATTCGCTATTTTTAGTGTATCACTAAATGTCGAGAAAGAAGAAATGGCGACTATACTAAATGTTCAGAGGAGATTAGCGTGAAGGAAAATGCAAATCTCTGTCATGAATGTTATGTATTGAATGATTTACAGCTTCTTTCCACTGAAGTGTCAAAAATTGGCAGAAAAAATTGTTTCGGTGATGATATATTAGATAAATTGTGACATGTCTGGCCGTTCAACAAAATAGAAGCTAAACAGGGGGCAGCTCAAGCAATTAGAGTCTTAGTTGAAGTCTCTAAGGCATGTTCGAGAACACCAAAAAATTAAGATTGAAGAGAATAAATGATCACAGACGAAAGTTTCGTAGACAATAGTTGGAGGTACAAAGTTTGTGGTTTTATATGCTGGTGATTCAGAAGGAATTACCGACAATAGTACCATTGGTAATCATCAATACAATTTTGTCAATGATTATTGATCGCAATGTCGCATTGATCTTGTCGAGATGGTGCTTTGGTAATCGCTGACAGTATAATAGTTGCTAATTTTGATTGAAATTAAAATATGGGTTATTAAAATGAAATTATCGTTGGTGATTATACGATACACCTTCATTGATGATGATGTTGTCGAGAATTTGATCTTCGAGAAGGATTTAGTTTTTGACTTCAGAATCAACTCTGAAAATTGTATGTTAAGTCAACATATGCTTGAATGCTCAATTTTATGAAGATAGATTTTACTTCTACACTTGAATGAGTGTACGAGGCATTTGAGTTGACATATGTTTTCATGTATTTTTTTTTTTACCTTTCCTTCACATTTTTTACCGCGAGTCTTGTGAACTTTAGCGTGCCCACGAGCCGTTTGCGAGCTCAATGATTGTGTAGACCCCCGACTCGCCTCGGTCTTGTGCTCTTATCGAAACAAGTCCGAGTCGTTCATGGATCGAGCTATTTTACCCTCTAGGCTCTAGCCACCCCTAGAAGTGGTTAAAAAACATTAATTAAATTGTAAAAACGATAAAATCATATTATTTTATTCTGATTTCTGAGCTGATGTTTAGGTGTGAAATTGGATGCAAAAAAAGCAGGATAGCATTATTATTTCAGAAGGTTCCAATTTTGAAAAGTTGACCGTTTCTAAGTCAAACTGGTTGGGTAGTTCAGCAATTTGTTCTAGCCACCCTCCTTCCTCTGATTTGACCACTTTCACTCACCAAACAAAATTTGAGTAAAAAAGTAAATCTTTTTTCAATAATCGATTATGTTCTTCTTCCTCTTTCACCATACAACTACAACATAGATTATTGCAGCAATTGTTAGTATTAATTATAACTATAATTTCCATGCACTATTACTTCTATTTCTATAAAGATTTTTCTTAGGATCCTGATATCATGTTTTGGCTGGCGGCTAGACTGTTCATATTTATCTTTCAACAACAAAATCAGTAAACCCATCAACCCAAAATTCTCCTCTTCAAGCATTCATTGGTGAGTTTTGTGTTTCCTATGTATGTTTTCATACACGAGGTGTACAATTTGATGATTATATGATGTTAATTTTGATGGGTTTTGAGCAGAAATAACAAATTAGAATGGGAGGGCTGTGTTCAAAGTCGCCCACAACACCTAACCCTTATGCTCTGAGAGGCACGGCCCCAGAAAAGCAGTATTATCAGAGGCAGCAGGCGCAGGTGGATGCTAGTAAAATTGTGATGACTTCACCGACAGCGAAAGAGACTCTGGAAAATCAAGTGGTTAAAGAATCTCCAAGATTGTCACCTCGGTATTCCAGTATCAGTGATGATGAATTTTATGATGGGATCCCGCGGTACCAGAGGAGTCCTTCGCGGAGATCAAGATCGATGAGGGGCACAAAAGTATGTAACATGCACCTCTCTTTTACCTCCTAGTATTGAAGTTGAGATTGTTGAATCATCCTCATATAAAAGCTTAGAGAGGACTTTGTTTAAATTTAGTCATCCAAAGCTTAAGCTCGCATAGAGGGACAAATTTATTTTTATAATTTAGTGTTCAATGGAGAGTGATGTACTTTAATCTTTAGGTATTAGGAGTTGTGTCCACTGGATAGGTGCTAGAACATGAGATCAAGTTTGACCTCATGTCATTTTACGCACACCCTTACGACTGCAGAGTTATTAATATGATTGAATTGTTTGCCATGTTCTGGTCGAGTTTTGATTGGAGAACTTTAGTATGCTATTTGTAGTAGTTGGTATATTATTGAGCACTATATAACACAAATTCGAGAGTTGAAGTCAGTTAAATGTATAGCATACTTTGAGCTATGAACTACATGAACATTTGGTATTGTGTCTGTGGATACGTTATAGAGTAATGGATCTTTCTCCTTCTAGCACAAAAGTATATTCAGCATTATATATGATGAGAAACTAGTCTGATCAATTGAATGTCTGTTTCCACCTAATATGTTTGTTATAACATTGAACATAGTAATTTGGTGAATCAGGAGCTCATCCTATTATTTGTGCCAATATGATTTTGTTGTACATGAATGAAATTCTTTTTCTCTGGTTATTGTTCATTGACTTAGCTTATATGAGAGAAGAGAAAAGAACATGGTTTGTTATCAGTTGTAAGAAAATATGGTCCAAATCAGAATGGCCCCTTATGAAAATGTTAGGAAACCATGAGCAGTATGGAATCTAATAGGTGAGTGGTAAATGTGAAATGTGGAGAATGATTGGCGGTTTATATTAATGGAAAGTGATGAGTTTGAAAACGAAGTTGTTACAATAGGATCACATTTTACTTGGCTATATATAGCACCTTTGGCTTTAGAAACTTAATGCACGTGAGATGACATCTTACATGAATGAGTATAAGTGTGATGCGCATATATTCAATTCCTCTGTAATGTAAAACCAAAATAACGAATTTCTGCTTTTGTTTATGATGAATTAAAGATCTTCGTGGACGCACCCGTTCTTGGAACTTAGGATCATTTCATCTTTTTAGAGCTAATACATGTAGGCTGTAGCAGATTTACTTACCATATCTTTGGCATACTCATTCGCGGCTGTGTTGTGAACTTATTCCAATCTTTCACTTTCAGCAGATAATGAACTATGTAATGCTTACTTCACCGATCAGATTATGCTATTGTGCATATTTTTGCACAGGGTGTAGACTTTATGGAAATTGGAAAATACAGTTGACTATATGTTGAATAGACATAACATAAGAATATTGATCAATGGCATTTTGGGCCCACTAAAAATCTGGAAAAAAAAGAAATGTCAAAGTTTATCTCTCATGCATCTGCTAGGCTAATTCAATTGTTACATTCTTACTCCCTCATCCAATAATTAGAGAAGGATTTTATAAACATATTTTATGCAGTGTCCTGATAGTGACACTCAAATTTTCTGTTTCCTATTACTCTACTGAATCATATGAAAGAGAGAGGGAGGGAGGATGGGAGGTAGAGAGAAATTTATATACATGTTTTGTGCGCAGTGTCCTGATAGTGACACTCAAATTTCTTTTTCCTATCTTCACTCTACTGAATCATATGATGGAGAATGAGGAAGGGAGGGAGAGAGAGAGAGAGAGAGAGAATAATAATGATTGGTTCGCCTTCCCTACTATGTAATCTTGCTAGCTTATAATGGATAACTGTGGTACAAATTGTTGGGCTTTCTAACAAGCTCTTATTTTGGGACTTCCTGAAATGAAAAGTATATCAATAACAAAGAGTCCGAGGGGGATTAATTTCGTCATACTTTTAAGGGAATGATATACAACTGAAAGTGAATTTTTGTTTTTATTTTATATCTGCAAAGACTTTATTGTACAAGTACAAACCATTCTGCTGTGACTTGTGATGCTAATTACAATTTCTTAATAGAAACTTATTTCATGGTTTTCTACGAGATAATAGCTTGGATATACGTTATAACGAAATTAATACCATAAACTTCTTTAAAAGAGTTCGGTGTTGACACGATATCCAAATATTACACTACGACGAACAGTTTTGTTATGAACAACTAATAGAGAGGAACAATAAACTTAATAATGACCCGGCTGATGAAACATCCTGACTACACTACAGCTTTTAACCGTATCAGGGCGAAAATTATTGCAGGTTTCGGAAGTGGGTTCACTCTTGGGCAAAGCTGGCAGTGCTGGACTCGAAAGGGCTGCTGGAGTTTTAAACACTGCATTTGCTTCTGGAGCAGCAAACAAAAACGGTGAACTTTCAATTCTAGCATTTGAGATTGCCAACACAATTGTTAAGGGATCCAGTCTTATGCAATCACTTTCAAGACGAAGTATACGACAACTGAAAGAAGTGGTGCTTCCTGCAGAAGGCGTGCAACAGTTAATATCAGAAGACTTGGATGAACTTTTAAGGATTGTTGCTGCAGACAAGAGGTTGGTAATGAGGAGAGACACTTCTTTCCTCGCAATGTCTATCACTTTAACTTTCATAGGACGGAATTTTTAATTTTTACCCATTCCTTTCTAAACAATGAATATGTGATTTATGTGAGTGTGTACACAGGGAGGAGCTCAAAGTTTTCTCAGGAGAAGTAGTTCGTTTTGGAAATCGATGTAAAGATCCTCAGTGGCATGACTTGGATCGTTTTTTTGAGAAGTAACTTAGTGAATCTTTATAATTCATCAGTGTTCGTAGAGTGAAAAACTTGGTTCGTCCCTAAACTTATATGCATGCTCACAAATGGTCCCTGAATTTCTTTTAATGTTTACCGTGTTAGTCACTGAAATGGATTCGGTCCACATAAACTAAAGTTGATGCTTATTTTCTGGCTAACGGCATGCTTATGTGGCATGACCGTGTGACCTTAAATGTCCTACTCACTTTTCAGCTTGGTTTAGCCACGTTGAATTGACCTAAAAAATCCAAACAGATGAGATCTTTTAACTGATCTCAGTGATTCTACCTTGTTGGAGGATTGTTTGTACACTCGACATTTGGAATCAATGTTATCTCAGCACTACGTTATCCAAAGGAGATAGAATCCATTTCAGTGTCTAACGGAGCAAATAGTCAAAAGTCTAGTAACTAAATATTAATATTTAAAGTTCAGGGACCATTTCCAAGCATACCTATAAGTTCAGGGACGAACTAAGTGTTTAACCCATGTTTGTATGTATGGGATGTCATGTTGGGTTTTCACTTGCTGGATGCTAATTTTTGTTTTCCAGACGTAGTAGAGATCGTACCCCACAGGATCAGTTAAGGGAGACGGCAGAATCAGTGATGGAGCAACTGATGATTTTAGTTCAACTAACAGCTGTTAGTATTACCTCTTTGTCACAATCAATGTTATGATAATTTTTACTCACTTTCTTTGGAGCTTGGCTTTTCATCATTAAAATTGTTTTTGATGCTGTTATTATTATTGTTCTGTTACCACTATTTCTTTAGTATAATTTCTGTGATCAATAATATTTTGATAAGAATGAAACTCATTAAATCTCTCTTCAAGATCACTGCCAATTCTTTTTCTCCAATGACCAGTTGCTCCTTTTATTCCCATAGTGCCATTCTATTTTCAAAATTAATGTGTCTTATAAATATTGCTTTGAGATTGCCGACGATAGCACTGTACTTGTAAAGAGCTGTGTTTATTTTTTGCAAGTTTACGTGCTATTACGCAACAAAGAATTCCTGTTTAACGATGATTAGTAGTCTTTGTTTGCGAAGACTAAAGAAAAAAAACCTACTTCTTTGGACCACAGGAACTATATCAAGAGTTGCATGCATTGGACACGTTTGAGCAAGATTATCAACTTAAGCGTATTGAAGAGATTAGATTAAGTGTCATTCAAAGAGGTGACCACTTAATTCTCTTACTTGCATTCCTTTTGCATGTTGCTTTCTACAAAAGATTTTCTAACAAGGTATATAGAGCGATGAATTGTGATTGCAAGCCCCATTGCTTCATCAGTTTATTTTCAATTTAACTATGTCACTCTAAGTCCATATGACCAAATAGTGAATGTATGCATAGATAAGCTCGTAGCACCATCTGTGTTTGCTCATCAAGAAAGATAGCCGTGTTCAAAAAGGAAATTGTCCATCTCCCTAAGTCACCTAGAATGAAAAATGTGTCTAGGTATTTCTTTGTGACAAAAATCTATTCCGATCAATACTAGTTATGCTGACATATATTCTAGCACTTAATATGAAATCCTGCCATCAATGAAGAGCAGTTCACCAGCTTTTGTTGATTTTTTCTTCTTCAATAGGGTGAGTGGAGAATGCGTTGTACCAGATATCTTTGCACGTTTAGAAGTTCTTGTAACATCAAACAGTCAATATTAGGCTATCAGAATATTGATAAAACCGACGAGCTTTGATATCACTATCTCATCATTTGCTATGGCCTAGTTTGCCACTTGATTTTGTTAGTTTTTTCTTCTTCAATTGGATCAGCTGAGAATACTTTGTATCGATATCTTGGCATCTTTAGAAGTTCTTGTATTACAAAACAGTCAATCTTAGGCTATTTAAGTATTGACAGTCCTTGTGCGCTTTATCTGCTGCTTGATCTTCACTGCCATAACTTCTTCTTGTGGCCAAGGTTTTTTCTTCTCTTTCATTAGTCCCACAATTGTATGATCTGGGATGTGTGTTGTAACACTAAGAATCTGTTAGATTCACTGTATAGTCAGATGGTTTTTGGCTTCTCCCACTCAAAAGCTATTTCTTCTGTATTCCTTAGTTTGGTATCAAGCTTTCAGATGATGATAATCTTATATCAAATGTTATGTACTTAGGTAAAAAAATTTAAGCTTCATATATTTAAATGACGGTAAATCATAGTCCGTGCAATTCTTTCTTTCCACATTAATACATACTGTTCAAAATGTAACGCTATCAAGGATATAATAGTTAGATTGAATGATTCTCAACTTTTTTTGATGTCTTTCATTATAGGTGACAAGGACGGCCTAGCTGTTTTGGCAGCTGAACTGAAAAGCCAAAAGAAACTAGTAAAAAATTTAAAGAAAAAGTCGTTGTGGTCCAGAAGTTTAGAAGAGGTAGCTATTCTTTTCCTTTGCTTATTAACTAGCTAAACTGATAACACCACCAATTAAGGAGAATCTCTGTTCACCTCTCTAGTAGAGACTTATTTAAACTTGAACAGGGGATCTCCTTGTGGTTTCAGGAGTTAGATTTTTATCTACTTCCCGTTTTAAAAATATTTGCTATATGCTCCCCTCTATAAAGTCTGTCCAGCCATATAATTTAACTCGTTAATAGCTTTGAGTGGGCTTGACCAAAAAGGGGATGACGAGCGAAGGTTTCAGAATGACTTGGCGTTTGATAGTTTGTGTCTTTTCAAAACCAGAAGGGAGAACTAGCCCGTTTTAAAAACCATAACATCACGGCCCAGAAGATTGTAATTCATAGAATTTCTTCCCTTATAATGTCTTGTTTGACTCCAATGTAAATGCTGGGTTACAGGTTATGGAGAAGCTTGTGGATATTGTCTTATTCTTGAATCAGGAGATAAATAATATCTTTGGCAGTCCAGGTCTGTTTAAATCTTATAAAGCAACTGTGATATTGTTATATGTCTGAAAAGCTGCTAAAATGATTGTTTTTTATAATCTCAAAATAATAATAACAAGGAAATCCATGCAATACTCATGTGAAGCAATCTGTTCTTTACTGCATTAAACTCAACCTTCGCTACTTAGCACTGAAAATCTTTGAGGATTCAAAAACAGTGTATATTATAAGAGTTTCCGTCTTCATGTTCATTTCTCAAAGAACTCTTAACAAATTGTGTAAATCATACATCTACAATATATGCATTTGGACTTCTATTTTTGGAATGTGCATATTGGTATCAATTAAATATTTTTCATGTTTTCCTTGGTTGGGTTAAATTATCTTTGTGGATGACCAGCAGTTGGTGAATTGGTGGAAAAAGGATCCACGAACAATAAACAAAGGTTGGGGCCTGCTGGGCTTGCATTACATTATGCTAATATCATTCTCCAGATTGACTCAATTGTAAGTATACAACTCTTCACTAGCTGATACTTAAATTACTGATGATTTGATCACGTTCCTCCTGTTGATGATTTTGTGTTTAGACTTTTATCTCGAATTGAATATGAATGATCTATATTTCCTATCATGACTAAGATTCCTCATGCCATGTCTAGTCATGTCATCAATATACTTCAAAGAGGTTGTGGTTAGGTCCAAAAAGATGGCACTGGCTGGCTTATAGTGTTCATTGTGTTAGAAAGTTCTTAGGTGTTCTAAGTTTATGTATTTTGTGGGATTTCTTTATACCAGAATTGTTACTATTGGTATTCTAACTTTATGTTTGTGATGGAACAGTGTGGCAAATATTCCAAATGCTCAATTCAACTTTGATCAAATTGTCAATTGTTACTGAAAAATTTGGATTTAGAAATAGTTTTAGACAAAAGGTCATCACGTGTTTTTGTGCTCTTACGGTTAATCATATCTCAACTACTCCAAAGAAAAGTGTTGAAGAAAAAAAGGTTATCGTGTGTTTTTGCACTCTTATGGTTACTTGTTCATCTCAACCGTTCCAAAGGAAAGTATTGAAGATAAGATTTAAATGATATCGTGTGGTCTTATCTAATAACTTAAGCTTAAAGATGAGGTGATTCAATGTAATATTAGAGTAAGCAAAGGTCCTATCTTCAAGTCTTGCAGCTTCACATTTATTAAAAATTGTGCACGTGTAAGGTTGAAATGATATAAATGCGGACTTATCTATCATCTTAAACTTTAAATCAAGTGGTTCAATAGAAACGCATATAAATTTCACATGAATAGACGCATTATTTATGACACGTGGCATTATGATTGGCACATCTCAAGGGTGGTTTGCAACCAATCCTCTAGAAAACATTTAGTTTGAATTATGTGTAGATTTCTAGGAGAAGTCATTTTGAGAATCTATTTGGAAAAAAGTGAACAATAATGGATTTTGAATTTTCACTTCCCATTAGATGCAATGAGCAATTATTTTCAATTCCGTAGAACTTTGTAAAATGTAGACAGAAGCGCTTCTTGTAAAGCCCATATTGTGAAGTTCGTCCGTAAGGCAGACTTTTAATTCAGAAGAAACTCTACCTGTATATCTTTATATTATATTGTCACTGTTGACAAAACCTTTGTTGAATTACTTTGTCTCTACAAGCGTTCTCTTTCCGTCGAAGTCATGAATAAATCACTCTCAAAGCAATGGCCAGTACAATTTGTATCATGTTGGGCCCTTTATCCATTTGTGACAAATTTTTATTTTCTTTATCTGTTATCTGAATTTGAATGAGCATGCTTCTCCTGTGATTAGGTAGCCCGTCCAAGTTCCATGCCTCCAAACGCTAGAGATACATTATATCAGAGCTTGCCACCAAGTTTAAAATCTCTGTTAAAATCCAAACTGCAATCTTTCCATGTCCAGAAGGAGGTATTTTCTGTTACCATATACATTAAGGGGCTGTTCTCTTTGTGTTTCAGTTTTGTGTTTTGAGTTTTGTGTTTTGAAATTGTTGAAAATATGTTCTTTTTAGCATTTTAAAAAATTATTTTGAAAACACCCAAAACGTATTTTGAAAATTTTGCCTAGATTATAACTGAAAACACCAAAAACGACAAATTTGTTGTTTTGATTTTCTTTGTAAATTTTTAACTTGTTTTCTAAAACGCGTTTTTTGAAAATCGGAAAGAGAACGGGTTTTCACTGTTTTGGAAAATAGAAAACAGAAATGATAAATAGAATATACCCTAAAATTTCCAGGCTTCCATTGATGCTTTTTGTGATACTTTCTCTAACTAATCTGTTGGTTCTAGTTTTTGATGCTTTTAATGTAATTCTTGCCTATGCAGCTCACTGTGACAGAGATCCAAGAAGTGATGGAAAAAACATTACAATGGGTTGTTCCTGTTGCCACAAACACGGCTAAGTAAGAATTCAAAGATTTCCCTTTTTTACTTGTATCTATCGTGAAAGACTTGTTGATTATGTTCGTGTTTGCTTTTACTCGAGCAGGGCCCATCATGGATTCGGTTGGGTTGGAGAGTGGGGAAATACTGGGTGAGTAAATGAAATGTTTGGATGATGAATCTTGTTATTCGATATACGATTTAAAGTAGATGTTAAGTGGTTTTCGTGAATACAGGTCAGATTTGAATCGCAAGTCAGTTGGGCCAATTGATATTATGCCAATCGAGACACTCCACCATGCTGACAGGCAGAAGACAGAAGCTCATATCCTCGAACTATTGCTGTGGCTTAATTATATGGTAACTCAGTCAAAGGCCCGTGTCAATAGTAGCAAAGTTGTAAGGCGAGTAGTCAGATCCCCAGCCAGTTCACCTCCACGGGAAACTGATCAGCCATCGAACACGAAAGCTGCTTCAAATGCAACATCTGCTTCAACTACTGAAGAAAACGAGACAAATTCTCCAGTGAATAATACCACTGTTGATTATGTACTTGGCAAAGAGAAGGCATTTGATGTTGTTGATGCATAGTAGAGATGCATCGATAGAATGTGTTATATGCACGCACCATTGTATAAAGGCAACAATATGCTTATATATAGTTTTGAAAACAGATTCTTGGGATTGACATCTCCATGGCAGAAATTGTTGTTGAAAATCAAAGTGAATAATGATATAAAATAAACGAAATGAAGTTTGGTATGCACAAACGAAATCTCTATAATACATATGTGCTGCAGTATTATATTTGATAGACACGTCTCTTCTAATATACAAATAGATCTTAGAACTTACCTTAAATGCAATGAGGACAGAAGTGGAAGGTCCATGGAGGGTGGAGAGACACTTGTCCTGAAATTTGGAGCCCTTAGGACATGTGACGAAATGTGGGCTCGTCCAAGACGTGAAGATTAGATAAAAATTATTTTTAAGTCAGGGATTGGGTTCGGTTTTGAGAGACGGGATTGGTCCACCTTAGGAGCCTTTCAATGGGGACATTTAGATCCCTCTCAAATAATTGATGAGTTGATCACGTCTTAGCTTAAGTTGACAGTCAAGAGACGAGAAAGATCAGTGAGAAGCGGGAGCATGAAGAAGAGAAAGATGGTCAAATTGATCGTTAAACCTAATCATGGTTAGATGGCTGAACTATGACCAGGTAGTCAAGCTCGATAATGAGACCATGCTGGTTGGGTCGAGCGGAGATGGCTGGGCTCGATGTGGGGGTGTTAAGAGTGGCCAGTTTCTTTGTGACCATTAATTTTGCTATGAGGGTTCATTAATCAAGATGCACAGATTGAGATAAAATAAAGAGAGTTATGCTAGATGTACAAAATTTTTTACATAATGAGTTACCTAACCGATAGGGGGCGCCACTTGTCGGTTTGGTAATCAAGTATGTAAAAAAGTAGGTGCAAGCAAATTTTTCCAAACAAAGAATCCGAGTTGTCACGTGCGAGAAGTAAGCTCAATCAAGAACAAGAACCTAAAGCCAGCAAAGCAAACAGTGTGTTACCTAGCTGTTGGACCGCCCACTCTCTTTTCCTTATTTGTTAAACAACAAACCTCGCTTGCAATAACCAGACACGTGGGAGACAATCGTTTGAGTTGTTGCCTTTTAGTCTGTGCCCTTATTCATCCTTAAAGAATCACACACGTGGGATAATCATCAACTATTGTCTGTTGCCACGTATGCATTTCAATCGCCTGGTGACTAGCAATTTCGTGAGTGCTACGTGTACTTCTTCTGTTATAGGCGGTGGGACGTAGGACTTCACGACTTAAAATTACAAATTTAGCCATGCATGTTTACAAGCGTAAAATTTGAAAAGGATTGTTAATGGCTCGGCAGCTCGGCTCGATTTACAACACGAGCCTGTTCGAGCTTGTCTTTCGCTGATAAGATTGCGGGTATTATATTAAAAAAAAAAAAAGGATTATGTCATGTCATGGATTATATTCGACAAAGTTAGAATTTGGGTATGACCTGAATTCCTGAGTGAAATAATTGAAAAATTCTAATTGAAATTTACGTCAAGAAAAATTTAATTTGGAATGTTATTGGAGTTCTATGTCAAGTTGAAGTTTTATTTTGAAAGCACATTGGGAGTTGGAAATTGATATTGATTTTGAACACAACTCTGATGGAGAAAAATAATTGGGGCAGATTGCCCGGCGCCGACTGTGCTGTCCGTTTTTCGCATTTTTCTTCTCCTACTTCATTTTGAACTCAGTTTTTG
>CAIGRH010243276.1:0-12045 GCA_903798295.1 Fraxinus nigra | reverse complement strand
AAGATCCACAACTATTATAATTCCGCTCAAAATAAACGTGAATAAAATGAAACTGAATTCCAATAATACTATTTTGGAGAGTATGATTAAAACTAACGTGACGGTGTAGTTTATGCCTCGATAATTTCAAATTCTCACTTCCTAATTTACCTAGTAGACCTTTCAGTATATGTGCATTATATTGTATAATCGACGGTGAACACTTAATATAACGTTATATTCAAACACCAAAAATTTAATTGTTCTAGATGCTATAAAATACTATTTTTAAATATACATGGAGTTTAAGATACGCTAAATACTTTATTAATCAACATGAAATCTTGTAAAGAATGTGCAATAATTTATGCAACGTGACGATTATGCCCATCCGATTCAATGTGTTCTAGAGCAAATATTTACTTCATAATAGTCAAATTATCATCACAAGCATAATGCTACCAAATATACAAAGAATGAAAGGTTAGTTTATGAAGAATTACTTTAATTCATCTAACAAAACTGATTTTTTCGTCGAATCTTTTGAAGTTTGAAAAGAAAGTGAATAAATTATTTTCTTTTGAAGAAGATGATGATGAGCTAATCATTGCATAAATTACATAGTATAATAATACAACATGAAACGTAATGAAAAATTTCAAAAATTCAAATCTGAATTTTCAGGCAACTGTTATGAAGTGATCATTGTTGCAGAATGCAACAATGGCAATTGTAGCGTTTGTGCATGCCAGGTGAGCCAACGAGCTCTCACTCGAGCTAACTCTTGTAAGTCGACGAGCGACTCGAACAAGAATTTCTTTGTTCGGCTTGTGTCGTCTCTCACCACTCAACATTCCCATTAGTATGTCAAATTCTATAGTTTTTCTTGATTTATTTTATAGGACAAGAACTTTATTACGATTTCAATGCTGACTTTTATGCTTTTGAATTTTGATGTTGTCTAACTCGAGACATGATTATGAAACCAAAAAAAAAAAAAAGTCAATTATGTTACATAACTTTTCTTTAGAATTATGCTACAATTTTTAGGTTAATGTTAACAAGCAACAACATTAGTATCCGTACTCATTTTATTAAAAGTAATGTTATTCGTAAGCACTGCTTACAAGCAGCAATTTATGTTGCAATGTGTTCAATGAACGTTTTCACATGCTCTAATAATTTAAGATAATTTTAATTCATTAAAAAAAAATGTAATAATGATCTCACTGCTATGTAGAGGATTGTTTCTAAGCAGAGTTTAAACACAACATTATTCTTCTACTAAAGATCTCTTAGAAGTTATGTTTTCTTCTAACACGAAATGTTCAATTTTAAAGTGTAGTAATATGCATTCGTAAACTATTAGTTAGCAAAATTTACAATTTTAAGAAACTAGAAAAAGTTTATAAATGCGAATAAAACTTGGATAAACTAAATGTACAAAATGGTTTCCATAATTTTTTACCAACTGGACACTTGGCGCCCCCCCCTATTGGAGGGGCGCCTGTCGCCTTTTGTGAGCGTAGCATGATCCGTAAAACTTTTACTATTAAAAGAGAAAAAATAGCGTCCTTTTTTTTAATTAATTATGTTTATTAATTTGGTGAATGCTTTTTCTTATACAATACTTTGTGTGAAAATGGTACTTGTCATTTGCATTGAATGAGTTTTATTGTTTTGATTTTTGAATGTGTAGTATTAACTTTTAGTGATAGACCTTGTGCTATTATTTGTGTTAAAATTTTGGTTATGACCGAACCAAATCGAAATCATTCGATTCAATTTCATAGTTACAGATGGAACCCATGATTTCATTAAATAATAATCAGAGGTTATCGATTCGATTAGGAATAGAATCAAACCGAATTCAATAATGCCCACCCCTAATCCAATGGAAACATTTAACATGATTATGACTGCATTATTTTATCTATTTATCATTAGTCTAGATGGCAATGAATCTCTTGATTTATTGTTCTGGACACAACTCCATTGAAAAATGTTATTCATCAGCAATCTAGGTGTCATTGCTTCTTATTGATTGTCCAGTGCATTAAAACGTAACATAATTCTACTAAATAATGAATGAGGGGTTCACTTCGACAGTTGGCGTTGATTATCGCCAGTGAAAAATATCATTATTTTCTATCAATAAGAGGAGTCAAACTTTGAGTAGGTTAGCAAAATTTTAATTTTAATTTTAATTGGTCAAACGTATTTTTTTTATTCATACATTTTGTAGGCCTCATAATTTACTATCCATTTATCATACTACATATTTCATATGATCTACTACTTATAAGCACTTAAAAGCAATATCGAACAAATTTGTGCATGTTTGGCAAAGCTTAAAAAT
Organism: Fraxinus nigra; assembly: GCA_903798295.1. Classification (NCBI taxonomy): domain Eukaryota; kingdom Viridiplantae; phylum Streptophyta; class Magnoliopsida; order Lamiales; family Oleaceae; genus Fraxinus; species Fraxinus nigra. The sequence goes on along the minus strand of CAIGRH010243276.1, from coordinate 9,707 downwards.
TTCAATTATTAATTACAAGCAAACAATACATATAACATAATGGTAATAGGCAAAAAAAAATATTTTTCAAATAAGCAACACTTCTTAATTAAAGGAAAAGTAATTTATTTATACACATGATATAACATAAAAAGCCACCTACAAGACCAATGATTTTAGAATTGGACAAGTTCTTTTAAAAAAAATTGAATTATCAGTCCGAAATTTGGTTTGATTATAGGTGAAAAAACTATAAATTTAAAAATTCATTACCTAAAAATCAGATATTTCATCCTAATATTATCTGATTTACTTATTTTTTATTAATTTAATTTTGCCGTCTGGTTTGATTTTTAAAATATTTCTTAAAATTAATTTTAGTACGAGTGATTTTTTTTTTTTTTTAGAATGCTTGATTTCTAAGTAAAGAAAAGTTAAGCCAAAATATAGAAATAACTTTTTTTTGGAGAATTTATGATTAAAAATTAGATAAAAATGATTATCAAAAAAGCACTTTCAAACAAGGGCTTAATTATGTTTAAGCTTAGCCAAACATGCCCCGAAAGAGATGGTAAATTCAATTTCTTATCTCCCATGAGATGATAAGCTAAAATGAATACATCCCCTTCTTCTATAAAACCAACCGTCCCACTACCCTCCTTCTCGATCCCTCCCCTTGTACAAAAACCAGGTTCTTGCACGTCACAGTTTCCTACTCCTTTTACCCTTACAGTCCTCTCTCTCTCTCTTCTCTCTCTCTCTAACAAACAACTGCAAAACCACCCTCTACTTTTCCTAACAAACAACTGAAACAAGTAATCAAGCACTCGCACGAAGAACTGTTACTAATTTCTCTCCACAGGATCATTTTGTTCAAATGATGGCTTGACGAAATATATGCACATGGTGAACAGCGTGAGAGGGAAGCAGAAAAAGGGAGGGCGAAAAATGGGCAAGTACATGAGGAAATCGAAGGTAATTGGCGAAGTAGCGGTGATGGAGGTGAACCACGCCCACGCCGCTGCTCAGTCCTCACTCGGTGTTCGTACAAGAGCCAAAACCCTAGCCCTTCAGAAATCATCGGCGGCGGCGATTGGCGGTGACGAGGGGTCGTATTTGCAGCTGAGGAGTAGGCGGTTGGTGAAGCCCACACCCTCAATTGTGACAGAAGCTAAAAGACAGAAACACCCTCATCCAAAATCAGGCAAGGGTAAAGTGGGTCCCCGAAATCTTGAGGAGGAAAAGGAGGAGGAAATTGACGGCCTGGAGGGAAAAGTGGGTCCCCGAAAATTGGAGGCGGAGGAAAATAATCAGGAGGATGAGAAAAATGGTGGTGATGGAGAAATGGAGGCATCATTTGGAGAGAATTTGCTGGAATTTGATGACAAAGAAAGGTGGATTTTTTTTTCTCTCTCTCTTTTCAAATCATTTTCTGTTTCCGTTATGCACGTTTAAAGATTCAACCTTTTTGGTAAATTTGGGGATTTTTCTTGGTGAATTTAGATTTTCATTTGAAAGATAAAGCATTGTATATATATATATATTAGCATGTTTTAAGATTAAGCCCATGTTTGGGACATGTTACAATTTTCATTTTCATTATTCTACTTGTTTTAACCGCATATTCTTCGATAAAATAATATTTTTTGTCAAATCAATTACTTTTCATTTTTTTTCCACCACACATACGTCAATCTACTATTATTTGGTGACTCAAACACACCCTAATTTTGAAGTTATTTTTTACTAATATGTTTGTTTTGCTAATTCATTTTCTGTTTCTGTTTTGCATGTTTAAAGATTCAATCTTTTTGGTGAATTTGGGGATTTGTCTTGGTGAATTTGGATTTTCATTTGAATTATTAAGAAATAAAAAATTGTTCTGCTTTTTAACATTTTTCACCTAATTGAAATCTGGGATCTTGTATTCTTGCATGTTCCAAGTATCAATTTTTTTTGTTGCCTTATGCACTTAGGGATGTTGACCCTAAAAAAAGACAGGTAGGTACACCTAGGCTGTGAACCGCCAGCCATCAAACGGTAAAATTAAGATCAGATTTTAATCTAAGTTAAAATCAAACGATCAATATTAACTACATCTTTCATGGTCCCACAACTTTTCAACCACACATTTCAAAAATTTCTATCACAATCGATTGAAAATCTAATTTTAATCCCCATCAAACACCCCATTAGATTATGGCCTCCTAAAACTATCAACTAAATTCATTGAGTTATTCCAATTGTTGAATCCTGGAACTTTATTGTTTGTGGTTTTTATTTTTTCTTGATTTTCGTAGTGCTACATTTTCCAGATTTTTTTTAAAAAATAAAATTTTGATTTTATGAACTATTTTTCTTTATTTGTTCAAAATTTCATTTTGTGCAGCTGGAATTTCGTATTTGTTGGACTAGCTGTTTTAAGTTTTACTTTAAAATCTAATTATTAATAAAATTTTGGGGGTAAAGGATTAGAATGATTGAATAATTCATGAACTTTAGAATTTCAGATTTTATACTTCATGAAAAATGGGGAAAGGTAAGAAATTTGAAATGTCTGAGCGTGAATATAGTGATAATTTCTCTGCCGTTGACTGCTCGTTCTCTGTTCAACCCTGATTTTCTACTTATGTGTAATTATTACAAATATTACCATAAAGTTCTTCCAGGAAATGTCTTGCTTTTGAGCATTGCTGATATACAGTTGCCCAAGAGGAATTTATATTTTTTTAAATTCTGCAGAACATTACAGCTTGTGATCCAAAAAAATCTGTCAATTGCTTATTGATCTTCAATTTCAGTCAGAAATATGGGATTTGTTATTTTGTAATTTGTAATCAAGAATTCAAGTTTTATAGGTCTGCCAATTTAACCTTCCATAATCACTTTATTCTAACATTTTCTCACGAAGCGATTCTCGGAATCTGGTGTGTTACTTAATACCACGTACTACCATTGACTAGCGTCATGCCTTGTTGATTTTATAAAGGAAAATATTCTCCTTTCTTAATTTTGGTCGAGATATGGTCAAAAATGCATTCATTGAAATTATTACACTTCTCTTTCGTATGTATTAGTCTTTGTAATTTAATAAAAGGTTCATTTTGCCGTTGCTTGAGTTAAATTCTTTCTTTATAGTCTTCCTGCCACCCGCTCCTCTCCCGTCCGATGTGAAGTTCAGCTGCAAAACAACTTTTTTGGTTCTTGCTTGATCAGCTGTGTTTTGTGTATAGTAATACATAAATTGCTCATACTGCTATAGTAAGTGGTATTAAACGTTTGCTGCATTGGAGTTTCCCTGAATAGTAATTTTAACTGTAGTGGCCTTGCATCTTGATCCTAAATTACTATGCACAGAATATGACAATGGAACTAATTCTTTTGGTCTGTTCCCGGTGATTCATAATACTGATGGTTTTAAAACTACAGGACCACTAGGGAGAGCACTCCGTGCAATTTGATCATGGACCAGAATACCATCCAAACTCCGAGTTCGAGTAACCGCCCCACCACTCATAATGAAGCCAACAGAATGCAAAATCCGATGCTAAGAAACATCCCAACAGCAGGTGAAATGGACGAGTTTTTTGCCTGTGAAGAAAAGCAGCAACAAACACAGTTTATCGAGAAGTATAAATTTTTCACTTCTGGCATATCTCCTGTTTATTTACTTGTGATATATCAGCTCACTAATATATAGATGATGTCCCATGTGGATATTTCTGCAGGTACAACTTTGATCCAGTGAACGACAAACCCCTTCCTGGACGATATGAATGGGTGAAACTTAAACCGTAGACGAGCATTTCATCAGGACTGCTGCTGCTTTCTTGATTATACTAGGAAAGGTGAAGAAACCATACAGTTTTGCATGGTGATGGTGATGTTCATATTTTTCATTACCATTACTTGTAAAAACATTAGGCAGCAAGTGTAGACAGCAGACTAATGATCTGTAACATAACAGACCTCGTGACTTGCATATACAACAAGATCCTTCGTCTAACAGATCATGAAAGATTGAAGGGAAAAGAAACCAGGTCGTAGTGGTAGTATTTAATGAACTAGGTTTAGTCGTAGTGGTATAGAAGTTAACTTGAACGTTGTTCTCCTGTAACTTCCTCTGGTTTACCATCTGTATATTTGTACTGTTGGAAGTTTTAAGAACTCTGAATAAATCGAAACCGTTTACCCTTCTTCATAATGTGTTTGCCTGTTAATTGTTTATCTTGTGACGTATGCATACGTAGTTATTCATGTTCTTTCTCTACGAGTTAAACGAGTTAAATACACGCTCCTTAGCTTATTTGTTAGATAGGATTGTTTATTGTTCGTGCGAAATTTGCAAGCGTATGAGATCATCGACAAGTAATAGAATTGATGAGTTGAGAATTATCGTCTCACGGGGAATAAATTCAATTCAAGATTACTAGTTATGTATGGAATTCGAATTGTGTAAACAAAAAAGAGATTTTGATTTGATTTTATACTAAATTATCTAAAAAAGCGGTAAAAATCGTTTGGTATCAAATTATGGATGATTATATTAGAATTCAAATCCTTCTTTCTTATCTATTTCAATTCTTTGATGTAGTTGAATTATATTCATGCATTCTTGACAATCGATAAAGCTAATATATTTAACTTATTTTTTCAAAATAAATTAACTATATTCTAATCACAATCCGAGTCTATTTCTAGTCCAAAATCAAATGATTAGAACAAATTAAATTTTAGATTATCAATATAATTGCATACATGATAAATGTTATTTCTATGCACATATGTTAATTTTACCGTATTCTAAACTTATAGTGAATCTCTCAGTACTACAAGAAGCAACTAATTATCTTATTGGTATCAAACAATAAATAATACAATGAGTATGCAAAATTAATCTAAAAACTCAAAAAATACTTAATTACTAATTTTGAATTAAAACAAAAAAAATAATAGGGTTCATCTTTATCCAATACAAAAACGAATTTAACTAGCATGTTTTTAAATAAATTATAAGAGGATAGAAAAATATCAACCAGATCGAGATAAAATGCAAAGGATATTGATCTTCAATTTCAAGGTTGAGTTTTTCAAAATCTTGATGTAATTGACTTCAATTCCTTACTATGGTTTGATATTCTTTCTCAAAAGTGATTAATTGGCATCTTGTTTTTGATGAATTTGATGATATTATTGCGTATGAAGATGCAATAAAGGGTTTTCTTCAATGTGTAGTCCTTGCTTTGTATTTATAAGAACTAAAAAATAGGTCAAATTGCGTTCAATTTGGGTTCCAAAAGAATTTGAATCGCAAAAAGAAATTATTGATTCATCTTTGGAAATGCGCATGCACAGGCATAACAAACGCGTCAATGATCCAAATGGGTCTCGGGTCAATTTTGGTGTCATGCGCCAACGCCAATTCTGTTTGTTTCATCCCTAAGCAGTTTTCGATATTTTGGTCATAACTTTCTCTTTCAATATTCGATTGAGCTGATTCAAAATCCATTGAAAATCTAATTCAATAAGCTACAATTCTTCTAGAAATACAAATTTTCCAATTCGAATGTTTTCTATCCAAAAAATGGATCTCAAATTGAGACTAAAAATTTGAAGCATAACTTCTTTGGTTGAAATTGATTTATGAAAATAATTCAACTATATTTCATTCATTTGACCTCCAGTTGCATCCAGTTGATCTTATATGATCTTCAATCATCGTTTTGTTGTTCGAATCAACTATTGGATGTTTACACTTTGGTCCCAAACTTTGGATTTCATTCGTTTTCGCACGTTTTTCGTTACTTTCTTTCAATTCTATCAATTTACATTGAATTCAACCTAACAAATAAAATTAATACAAAATTTAGTTATAACTTATTCAAATCATTAACAAATACTTTAATTTAATGGTTTAGTGTTTGAACCACATTATTTTGGAAGAATGTATCCTGGAATAGTAGATTGATGGAGAATGTGTAGTTGAAAAAGAAAGAAAAGTTATTGATGTGATGAAAAATATTATTTTATTGCAAAATGAGTAGAAGAATGAAAATAAAAATTTTAATGTATACCAGACATGGGTTTAAATAAGTATACAAATACANTTACTTTCTTTCAATTCTATCAATTTACATTGAATTCAACCTAACAAATAAAATTAATACAAAATTTAGTTATAACTTATTCAAATCATTAACAAATACTTTAATTTAATGGTTTAGTGTTTGAACCACATTATTTTGGAAGAATGTATCCTGGAATAGTAGATTGATGGAGAATGTGTAGTTGAAAAAGAAAGAAAAGTTATTAATGTGATGAAAAATATTATTTTATTGCAAAATGAGTAGAAGAATGAAAATAAAAATTTTAATGTATACCAGACATGGGTTTAAATAAGTGTACAAATACACTTATCATTTATCTGGGGCATGTTTGGTATGCAATATGAACTTAACTCGACACTACAATAGACAAGATTTTATCCTTGGCTTTTGTTCGATTTATCGTTACCTCTTGGTGCTTCATTTTTTATTTTATTTTTTCAATTATTATATTGGGCTGTGAATTCAGTACTGTGTTATCTTGTTCGTCATGTTGGGTGTCATTTAACCAACCAAATTGCCGGTGGAAAGTAAAATAATGGTGGTAGTTATAGTGGTAATGGCATTTGATGAAAACGAGGAAATGTTCCAAGTTTCAACCGTTTCTTCTTAAAAATCAAATCTTAAAAATGAGTCATGAGTGATTACTAGATTTCTCAAGTGCTCATTGATTCGATTAGCTACTTAACCAATGAACATTCTTCATTAAGAATATGTTCCTTTGGATGATGAGTTTGGCTTTGAATAATTCAACCTAATGTTGTCGCCACCCACTAGCACTTGTGATCTTGACTTTGAAGTGTGTGGTATAATTGTCTGTTTGATAGAGCTTTTGTTTCTGTTTCTTGTAGAAAAATTTTTATGAAAAAGTTACATTAATTGGTATGTGAGAACTAATTTTTAAAGGAGTCTTTCGGAAGAACTTTTAAAGAAAGTCGCGATAGAAAGCTCTTCGAACGGGAAGAAATATTTTCATAAAATTAATCAAATAGGTCCCGACATAATTTTTGGATTTTAAAAGTTCATTTTGACTTTCAAAAGTTGTGTTAAACGGTAACGGGGCATCGTTCCAATCTCGTTCAGCCGCTCGTTAAACATAAATATGTATCTACTATCTTCATTCTCATGGCTCAAATTTTGGTCACTCGGAGGGATGGGAGGGGATATTGAACAGTGAAATCAGGGAGACAGCCAGAAAAAGGTACTGCCATCCTCACCAATATGGGTTATGAAATCCCACTGTAGTTGAGGGTAAGGATTAGTCATAACTGATAACTGTAATCAGAATGTCTCTTTGGTGCTTCCATTATTCATAGTTCATTATTTGACAAGAAAGGGGAGGTTAATCGTACAATTTACCATATCGGACAAGCTATGAGTACACTCTTGTGAGCGCTCTCTCACCATTCAAGATGTGTCGAGAATAATGTTTTAAAGGGCAAAGCATCGAATCGGGTAGTAGAAATAAGCAAATAATAACACAGTTTCGGAGGTGAGCAACGGGTTTTAAACTTCAAGCTCTTTGAACATATTGGACAAAAATGTAGACCGGGGGTTCCCGATTTTTCCCAAACTGATCTAGTCTAGTTTTTATAACATGAATCGATAAAAAAACCGTCCCGATGATATGAGTCGAACATAAAAATATAATCCGTGTTATACAATATATGTGAATTGAAGATGAATTGGCATCGAGTGGTGGTCCTAAGACGTGTGTTCATTGAAGAAGACAGAAGATAGTAATCTGATTTTGATTTTTGAATGATGATATGGAAAAAGATTGCATCCAAAATTGGCATTGAATGTCCCAATTATAGACTCGTGTTTTTTTCATCAAAAGATGAGCAAACCCCATGCATGTCTCTGTCACTCATAATTAAAGGAGTCCTCCACGAGCCTGTATTATTCTGTATTTACCATTTAGTACCAGAAATAACTCACACTTTGTTAGAGCATGTTTGGCTAAGCTTATACATTTCGCTTATAAGTAGGTTGGGAAGCCGATTTTCTTTTTTTAAAAAAAAAATTACTTCTGAGTTGATAACTTTTAATTTTACTGATCATAATTAAAAATAAGTAAATTACTTATTTTAAAAGGAGTTGTTTTTTTCTCAATTCCCAGCCTAACCAATCATGATTCATGGAACATTTTATTTTATTTTAGCTATGTTTGGAGCAGATTAAAATGAGATTTTAATCTAAGTCAAAGTCAAATATTAACATCTTTCATGGGTCCCACAACTTTTCAACCACACATTTCAAAAACTTCTATCACAATATACTAAAAATATAATTTTAATTCCCACCAAACACCATTTTTATTTTATTGTCATTTTAAAATCCAAATGATCATTGAACTTTACACAGTAGTTTCATTGGTCATTATACTTAAAAAGTTTCTTTGATGGTCATGAACATATAAAATTGTTATCCCATTAGTCATTGAATTTTAAAAGTTCTTCAGATGAACATCGAACTTATCAATTCGTTATCACATTCATCACTCGATAACCCATCGTTAAAAAATACGATGAATTCCCTGGCATGGCAAATAGAAACAATGACATGATATATTATTTTCTTTAGTTGACGATAAATCAACAAAACACGTTTACAAAATGCTTGAACAAATTATCAATCAAGATATATGCTAATAAATTGAAATTAAAGAGGACAATGCTAAGAAGAAGAAAAAATTAACAGTATAGTGCGTAAGTGCGACAATGAATAAAGATTGTAGACATTTATTACAATTAAAATGTGATGATGCAAACAAAATATTGTAAATATAATTACTCTATCCTAATCGAGTGAGAAAATGAAGGGCAACTTACAAAAATACTCCTAAATTAGAGATCTTTTGTAAAATCATATTAAAAGTATTTTGTAAGTAAAAGAATGGTGTAAAGTTAAGTGATACTTATTAATTAAAAATTACATAAAATGTCAATTTTTACTTTTAATTAAAAAGTGACTTGCAATGTTACTTTCTCCATAACAAAATTTTGATTCACATTTAACACGATATAAAATAAAATAACATTTAAAATAAATTGTTATGAGCAAATTGAAAGCTTAGCTAAAAAAAAAATGTATTGTTCTATTAGAAATTGATAGTGCAACATTTTAATTAAAAGGTGGCAAAACATGCTACGTTACTTTTTAATGAAAATGTCACAAAATGCAAATGTCAAAAAAAAATGTATAAATACTATCAATATTAATTGCAGCTTTTCAGTCCTATAAAAATAACCTATCATCGAACATTTACAATGCTATTTACAGGTTATTCCCGCTTCATTAGATGCATCTCCATCTCTACCCATCAACATATCTTAGAGTCCGTTTGATATGGTCCAAATTCCATAGAAAATGGAAAACATTTTTCATTTTTCCACTTTTCATGTGTTTGATGTGTCTTTTTTTTTAGGGAATCCATTTTTCACCTATTTTCTGGGTACAACCATTTGATGCACATTTACTTGATTTTGTTTTCTCACCTATTAGGTGGGAAAATATTTTCCAACTTTTTTTTTTTTTTAGCAATGACAACCAATTCTATCAACTATTGTAAAAAGAATTTTCATTTTTATTGATAATTTCTATGCAAAACAAAGTCAACGA
>CAIGRH010243271.1:0-13956 GCA_903798295.1 Fraxinus nigra | reverse complement strand
TAGAGAGTAGAGTAGAGAATGAGAAATTGGTGGGAAAAAAAATGTTGATTAGAGTGGGTATTTATAGTGACAGAAAAAAAATTGTGACCGAGCCCACGAGCCGAGTAACTCGTGGGCTTGGCGAGCAGCTCGTGTACAGTACGAGCCGAGCGGGCTCAGCTTAGCTCGTGCTCATTTTTTGACGAGCTTGAACGGCTTGTAGGTTGCTATAGTACGAGTCGAGCGGCCGAGCCGCTCAGCTCGATTGTCACCACTAATTTAGAGAAGGGAAAACATGTTCTCGAGATCCCAATAGCGTTTCTTGAGTGGAGGTTTCCCTGATACGCAAATTGGCCAGGCCTAGGCTTGATGTTAAGAGTGCTTATGCTCTCACTTGTTGGAATAACATCTTGTAATAGCAGACAACATTGATCATAATGATAAACTATTGGATGTCAACATTGCAAAACGAGAAACCGCGTCGACCGACTGACGAAGGTGATTGGTGAATTGAGTTTGTCAGAAAATCTCTCGCCAGCCCTAGATTCTGGCGGAGTTATGGAGGAGTCATCACTATCAAATTATGTGGAGAGATGATCTGGAAAGCCATCAAGTGTAATAGCACCATCAAAATGTTAATTATTTTATTTCATGACTAATGCATATTAGAAAGGACACAGCTGCACCTGTAGTATCTCAAATACTCAAATTATTTACAATCCTTCTACTTGTATATCCGAGGTCCACCCCACCCCACCCCACCCCACCCCACATAGAGGGTTCGCCTTTTTTTTTTTGATTTGCGCGAACCCCTATTCGAGAGGGGTATCAATGGAGCGTCAACACTGGATGTACAAGTAATATTATTGAAAGATTTAGAGTGTTGTTTGTATACATTAATTATAAATGTATAAACAGGTCATGTGCAATACCCAAAAAGGATTTTCAATTCGTGTCGTTTTTCAATCATATATGTAATTGATGACATGTAGAGAAGTAACTTTAACACAAATATCGTGTGGTATAAGGTTGCATCTTTTGTCTCATAAGATTGAAAAAGGATTGAATTGAGAAATATCTTTCCACTGACACCAACATCTTGCTTAACATTGCNCCACCCCACCCCACCCCACCCCACATAGAGGGTTCGCCTTTTTTTTTTTGATTTGCGCGAACCCCTATTCGAGAGGGGTATCAATGGAGCGTCAACACTGGATGTACAAGTAATATTATTGAAAGATTTAGAGTGTTGTTTGTATACATTAATTATAAATGTATAAACAGGTCATGTGCAATACCCAAAAAGGATTTTCAATTCGTGTCGTTTTTCAATCATATATGTAATTGATGACATGTATTCAATCATATATGTAATTGATGACATGTAGAGAAGTAACTTTAACACAAATATCGTGTGGTATAAGGTTGCATCTTTTGTCTCATAAGATTGAAAAAGGATTGAATTGAGAAATATCTTTCCACTGACACCAACATCTTGCTTAACATTGCTTAACCTGCCTAGAATGCACTACAAGATTCAACAAGTAAAGACCCAAAATCATCCACGTACGAATCTCAACTGTTGTAAGAAACTATGTCATCATATCCATTCGTTCAACTCTACTTCATTCTCAAATAACCATGATAAGTATATATAAACATACAATTTCATTCTTTAGTTAGATCCAGTTCAATCCCAGTAGAGAAAGGTGCTTGCTCATATCCATGCCACCAATATAAAACACACAAACTCCATTAACACGTCTCTACTTAGAAATACTCTTCAACTAACAAAATACACACAATTCAGTCCTCAAAAGCAGTCTGGAAACTCGCAAAATAAGCCAACATTCCCATAGTAAAAATGGCCATCTGGAGTTTCCAAACAAATTATATCTAGATGGAATACCCTTTCTATAGAGGGATTACATAACGTTTACAGCTTATAGTTCACGATACTCCCCAGGGCAAGCAGTAAATAAAGGTCATTGTTAACCATACTACATCCTTAAAAAAAGTAAAGGCTGGCCAAGTGCTTATTTCTTGGTCAGAAGGATGCCCAGGCGGGCTGAATGTGGTTTCTTCGAAATAGAGAATGGTGCCTGCACAAGGAGAAACAAGAAGTTTTAATGGCACAAACAGATCGAAAAGTGCTACAAATTTGCAAGGTACAGAAACCGATTAATTTCATATTTATAATTAAGAAATGTCAAAAATTAGCATTTTACATTTACAGATGGCAACAGCTGTTACTTTCTATTGCATACAGTAACAAGTCATCATAAAGTGTTCCCAGAGCAAATTCTATTAAAACGCATGAAATTGGAGAAAGCAAACATCCATAACCATATGCTTTAAGGAGTGTTTTTAATGGTGAGAGCTGAGGCAAGGCATTTTGCATGTGAACGAGGAAAGCTTTTAAGATGAGGGACATGTATTTTGTGGATTATATTTATAATTCCAATTGACAATGGCAAGTGGAAAGGGATTTGGTGAAGGCAAATGGTCGGGTGTTTGGAGAAGATGATGAAGTGATTTTCTTTTTCTTTTTGTGATATTTATATTACCCTTAATTTGTTGTTAATTTTAATAAAAAATAAGGAATAGTGTTGAGACCTTTTTGTCCCACACACATCGTGGCATGTGATTGCCACGTCATTTTTTAACGCCAAAATTGACTGTTCCTCTCTAAATGGACCAAACTATGCTCACAGAGCTAAAGGTTGGGGACTAAATATGATATATTCGCAATTCGGACTAACAAGTTTGTGTGAAACATTAATGCACCTTCCACAGGGAAAAAGCCCTTTAATAATCCATGCCAATGTTAATGCGAATACCAATGCAAAGCCAGGAGAGAGCATCACGAAAAAAACTCAAGACATTACATAACAGGAAAATAATTTTGAGATGACCTTGATACCAATAAGAAGCAACGCACCAATCACATTTTTGTGGACATCATGGACTTGTTTTTTCTTTCTGCAGGCTTCAGAATCTGAAAAGAGCACGTTAAGTTTTCATCAATGCTCATGATTGCACCAGCATTGTCAAATTCACCACAGTAGTTGGGGGCTGAGAAAATGGTGACCAGTCGCCTATCAGCAAAAAATTCATAACCATCCTCCACTACCTGAAACACAAAATGTAAAATAAGGCACACAGCATGAACTATAACAAGGACGGAATAGAAGAATCCTTTACCTGGTGAGCACGACAGATAAGGTCCAAATTGTGCTTCGCCAAGATTTCTGAGACTTTATCAGGGCCAAAGGTAAATGAAACTCCTCTATCATTCATTCCCCATCCTTTAACATCCTTACCAGGGTCCGACCAGAGTAAATCACAAAGCAAACCAGTATCCGGGATAGCAGTTGGGCGGGGTAAGTTTCTAATTTGGTCGAGGTTTGTGAGGTCTGGTGAGAGTCCACCATGCATGCACAATATCTTGTCATCTATGAGTGCCGCAACAGGAAGGCAGTTAAAGCAATCAGTGAAGGCTTTCCACAATTTCACATTGAACCGTCGTTTACATTCGTCATAAAATCCATAAATCCTATTTATAGAAGCACATTCATGGTTTCCTCTAAGAAGGAAAAAGTTCTCTGGATATTTTATTTTATATGCAAGTAACAAGCATATTGTTTCTAAATTCTGCCTTCCTCGATCTACATAGTCGCCTAAAAATAGGTAATTGGAATTGGGGGGAAAACCACCATACTCAAAAAGCCTTAACAGATCGCTATATTGACCATGAATGTCACCTGAAGCAACCGAGTAAAAAAGGACAAGGTTAGTTTACTGAGGTTATAGAGCATAGAACTGTAGGGGTAATGGTTTACTAACTCAAAGGTTCAGCATGAGCCAGCCATTTCTTTCAAGTTAAAAAGTAATAACGAATAACCAATAAAGCAAAAAAGTTATACAACTTATCAAGACATGAAAGAAGCTCGACCGCAAACGCTAAAGAAAGACAGAGCAATGTTTTCCCCCATCTTGGTCTTACAGTCAACATACGCATTCAGGCCATGCATACAGAAACAAGCATTATCATGTATATAGAGGGGTTGCCAGGACTACTTGCAAGTTGCAAACAATCACAAAAGGGAGTGATTGAGCATGAATTAAGGTGTAATTTGAAAATTAAAGAACTAGTTTAGTTTATGCTAGGTAGATCTATTATGAAAGCCACTTACTCATTTCAGAAATTAATGGATAAGTATAGATAGAAGAAACAAAAGTTACATATGGTTTCATGAGTTATAAAAACCATATGATACGATTTTTAGAGAAGTGCAGGTAGGTTAAGAAAACAAATTCTATTAAATGTACCAATAGTTTTAAGAATTTGTACAAGGGAGCAATCCCAAGCGTTAAATCTAGCAGGAAGGATTACTAGGGAATTTCCTAGTAAAATAATATTGCATCAAGTTTCAGTGCTAGATCCTTATGGAAAGACTTCTCTCATGGATGACACATATCCAATATGAAGTCCTTGGTTGTATGCTATTCATTGATAACACAGTTTCAGCCAATTAGATGACTATAGGGGAATAAATCATAAGTTGAAATGTTGTAGGCATACTTTGAAATCTAAAGATTTTAGGTCAAATAGACAAACAAATAAATGGAATGTCCCTTTAGTCGTAAGAATGACACAGAAATCAAAATAAAGGATCATGTTGCCATTAGAGCATATTAGATGAAATGGAGAATTGTTATAAGGATTCTACGTGATACAAAGATATATTTGAAGTTAAAGGAAACTTTTTCTGGTCGGTTATTATAAAAGTTATGTCTTATCCATAGTACACATACAAGAATGAGGCTTGGCACCGACTGAAGATAATTTAAAAAATGCCTTAGATAGCGGAGTATGTTTTTGTATACCTAAAGAAACTCATTCACAAGAGCAATAAAATCAAGAAAAACATGTTAAAGACATGGTAAATAGGAATTATCATTTGTAAGGGTGGTTGCAAAGACTAGATCTTGGGCCATTCTAAAGAGATAGATCTAAACTGAAAGGAACAACAAAAAGGGAGTAATGTAACCAACCTTAAATGATTGGAAAATAATTTTTAGTTTGTCATCATTGTCATTACAATCAACGAAAAGATATTTGAATTTAAAAAACAACGGAAAACATCGAGCTATGTCCAAAGAAGCTATTTACCAAAACAGTATTAACTGGAGTTACAGTAGGAAAATATGGTCAGAGTAGAAGTGTTAAAAAAACACTGCAGTTGTGTTTTCAAAAGAAGCTATAACCAGAATTGCTACTAAAAGCTGCAAAGTTTGAGCCATTAAAACAATGGGACTTATGAACTCATACACACTAAACCTTATCCCATACTTGCTAAGGCGTGTGGATCCTCTTGTTCCCCACTACTCTATCAGGGTCATTTAAAACACAAAGATTCAAATCCTTAAAAAATACACCTCACTCAATGTCAAAGGACAGTGAAAGAAAAGAAAAAAAGAAATTCAGGTAGGGGCAGGACAGATGCACAGGAATTGGAAGACAGAGAGACAAGAGAAACAGAAGACAGAGAAAGGAAGGATAGAGCAGTGTAATTAGTTTAAGTTACAGTTCTTCATAACGCATTTATCTTTTCATTCTCCAAAGTGGCTTAAAGTGGTGGATTTTAACCGTAGTTACAGTACGTATGGTGTAACTCACATTTTAATGGCAAGACTACAATAGTTTCTACCAACACTTGGAATCCACCATATTTTTGGGAGTGCTATTTGAGCTAACAATATTTTGGTAAAAGTTGAATGTATAGAGATAATACCAAAGTGACAATTGAGTGCATATAGGAAATAAGCTTTCTAAGCTACTACTTTTTAGATGATTTAATTTGTAACTTGAGTAATGAAATGCCTACTATTTCAATTATGGAAAGGAAGGAAACTAAAACAAGGAAAGGATTCACACAAATATAAATACCGGATCCTAAAACTTGGTAAGACTATAAACATGTATCAAGCAATCAAATACACACTAGATAGTAATTTTTAAAGGGATGCAAGCCACGACAAATGTTAATCTGTGCAGAGTAGTCAAGAACTTTGTTTTGGCACATAGTTCAAGCTTATAAGGCAGCACAACCTACGTATTACTGCACGGAGCATAGGACACACAACAAATAAGATATAAAGGAATAACGAATAAAAAAATAATAATAATAATTCAGCCACATTATGACTGTACCAATCATACACAAAAGTATTCACTGTCATGCAGAGGTTTCTCTTCCTCGTTCTTTTTCTGTTGCCTTATTACATTTTGCTTTTTCAGTTTTTCTCTTTTTTGGTGTGTGTTTGGAAGCTGGGGTGGATTTGAAATAGCTGCAAGAGTCTTGCAACGTCAAGAACAGAATACGATATTGCGAAGGAAATCTTCAGCTAGGAGATTAACACAGAAAACCAAGGAAACTGCGAATTGCCTATTTGTTGGAGACCCAACACTAACAGTTTTAAGTGTCCATCTGTACAGTTGAGTCAACAGAAAGAGTTATTTGTAAGGCTTGGTGAACATATCTTGTTATCAATGTAATCCGTTTGATAAAGGGATTACATGGTGGTGCAATATTTACTTCTTCCAATCAATGAAAGCTAGATTTTAGATTAAAAAAATCGCAAAACCATTAAGAAAAAGTGAGGGATTCAATTCAAATGTGCACATATATTGTCACGAATATAAGTTCTTGAGTCTCATGAGTCGTCATTTCAAAATGTGATTTTTCCTACATGTGGGAGGGGGGACTTTAAGGAAAGTTGCAAACTTCGTATCATCCTCAAAAGTACTGAAAGCAAAAAGCTGGGGGGTGAGTCAAATACGCACATTTATTGTAATGAAAGACACTGAGTTTCATGAGTTGTTTCAAAATATGATTTTTATCAAAAGCTTGTTACACATGAGGAATTTCAATTTAGGATGGTAGATAGCTTGATATCAATCTCAAAAGTACTGAAAGGACCAGACAAATTGGAGTCAAAATTATGAAATGATATGAGGGATTAAATTGATAGTTTAACAAAAAGAAACTTGCTAATCATCTGCACAATATGGTTAGTCTGGCACCTTCATTTGCAAGCTGTAAAGCCAAAGCCACAGAACAAAAATAATCCATACAAAATTATATTATGATTTATATTCCAAGTATATAGCTGAGAAGTCGGAAAGAAAAAGATGGCACAACAACATTTTAGATATTCATATATTACTGGTTAATTAAGGAGAATTTAGATGGTCGTGACTTGTTTCGTATAGACCTTTTCTCTCAAATCTGGGTAGAACAAGTCAAAAGAGGAAGGTGAGACCAAAACTAATATGATCTGCTGTACTTGCTAAGGATTCAGTTGCTTAATGACTTGAACTAAGTGCAGAAAAAGGATTCATGCAGCCAATTCCCAATTTTATCCACAACGAGACTCAATTTTTTCATTTTTTTTCTTGCATATGTTTTTGGTTAGTTATCACAAGCCGAGAAAGGGTCATAAAATCCATTGCAAATAAAATACATAATAGACACTCAGAAAACAATTTAGAGAACTTAATAACAAGTGATAGAATTGGGACTCACCAAAGAAAACCCTAAAATCCAAATTTTCGAGTGAAACTTCACGTTCGTTCAAGCACCACAAAAATCAACTCATTAAACAAACAAACACAAAGATAAACAACGGAAGAATATAAAAATCGCCCATATCCACCATAGAACAAAGCCAACCCATCTAAAAAAAAAAACCCCCCATAAACAGAAAAAAATCAAAATCATCCAATAGCACTGGAAACCACTCATAGCCAAGAAATTATTGCGTTTATCACATCAAGCAGATAATTTTATACAAAAAAAACTACATACGATAGGGGGAAAATACCACAAATCTTGATGGGTGCTTCAAGTTCAAGAAGATTGGGATGACTAACAAAAATTTCACGAGAAGCAACACAAAGCTGTTTGATTTCAGACTCTGATAATTGCACTAATTTCCCTGGCTTTGAGGATCTTACTTCTATCAGCTTCTCAATTATCTTGTCCAGTACTGCAGGGTCCATTAGTCCCTGCTACACTCTTCCTTCTTTTGGATCGTCAAACTTTGAACAATATATATTCCAATAGCAATAACTGAAAATTCAATTCAACTTTTTTGTGGTTTTCGCTTATTGGGTCAAGTGGAGGGACAAAGAATTGATATTTGTTTTGTTTGAGAAAACGAAAGAAAGTTTCCAATAAATGCAGTTGATTATAAGAGTTCAGAGAATTTTAAAGACCCTACAGAGATTCGACTACATGAAAAAAGTTGTACAAAAAATTGAAAAAATGTCACATCAAAATAACTCAACTTTGAAATTTAGAAAAGAAAAGTGAAAAATCAAAAATTAAAAATACAACTCAATTGGTTTATCTCTATCATTCAAACATTCATCTGACCCTAAATTCACACCCCTCTTTCTCATTCGAACATTTAAAAACACATCGCCATCAATAACCACCATTAATCAATCCACCACCAACAAAGACCATCATTAATCTCTTGAGATTTGCTTTCTTATATTTGCTTTTGTATTTTTTGCTATCTTTCTCTTTTGATTCTTCACATTTAGGGGCGTTTTCTTGTTTATTGTTCGCATTTTTTGTCCTGGATTAGTACAATATACTTCATTTTTTCAATTTTTTTGTCTATTTTTCTAGTTCTAGCAAAATGCAAATCTTAGGATTTATGTAAGTTATCTATGATTTTTTTATCTATGTTTTTCACTCTTGTTTCATGTAAATAATGTTTAGGGGATCGATTATTGACTTGGTGCTTCGAATTTGGAGTTGTGGTCATCATTTAGAGACACTGATAACCATTTTATTCCAAACATTCTATTTAGATCGAACAGATGAGGATCATGCTTTCTTCATTTTTTACTTTTTTGTTTCATTGAGTCAATTTACATTTAAAAGTATAATTTAAATTATACATCCTTGTGTTCAACTATACTAGGTTTGCACGGGTCTTGGTTTTTAATCGACTCATTATTGTGTTCAACTAAGCTTTTGTGTTTGGATGGTTCTTGGTCATTACTAGACAATTTGAGTTTGGATTTAACTTTTGAGTTTATGAAATGAGCCAAGATTGAATTGGGTCTTGTTCTAGTCATCTACGCACAAATAAGCTCGACTATTTTACATGTTGTAGCATACATGTGTGTCTTTATATGATTGTACATGGTTATTTGCGTATTTCGTTAGTGTTGGATCATTTTAGTTTCATAATAACTAATCATGTTTGTCATAACTTGATCCTTCATGTCGTGAAAATCCAATATGAATGTGAAATGTAAATATGAATCCCGACGATAATGGAATCATCTGTTGAGATGAACCGTCGTTCTTGACAGTTAGACTCTAATATTCTTGATAGTTGACTCACTAATCTCGACAGTTGGTTCCTTAAGCCAAATTCTGTTAAACTTCTCTTCTACGTGTGGTTTTAGAGGTTGAAATGTATGACATATCATTATCTCAGTACCATTATTATTTCATGAATTGTAAACATCATAGTTATGGAACCATCTACAGAGATAAACCGTCGTTCTCGATAGTTGGTTCTAGAAGCCTAAATTTGTTCAGCAGCTCATGTACATGTACTATGAATGAAATGTATGACATATCATCATCTGACATTTTTCCTTTTTCCTGTTACTTGTTTTCGAAAAAAATCTGAATTTCTAGTTATTGAAACCGCGCGCTTGCACGCTCACATTTCCCCAGCGGAGCAATGTCATGACTTGGGTTCCTTGCCAATGTTATCTGAAATTCAATTCTCTATACAGCTAATTCAAAAACTTGTTTTTAGAATGATAAAAACTGAAAAGACAAAGAAGTCGTGGCTCAACGTATAGGGCCACCTCACAAGGTTTGGACTGCAAAAGTACACGATAGTACTTTTGGCTGTGTTTCTTTCACAATGGAAATGTATCGTGATACTATTTTTGTATAGCTTTTTAGTTTAGATTTGTTTTACAGTTCCTAGTAGTAATGTGTGTGTTTTTTAATTTTGATATAACCGTCACTTAAGCATGTTGAGTTAAAAGTTAATGTTAAATATCTTCTCGATTTAAATGTAGATGGTACAGCAATATTGGATGATATCATAAAAGAAAAACGCTTCCCACTTCTAATGTCAGGGTCCAACCTGAAAGTAAATTTCCAAAAGAAGGATTCATAATATTGATTTTGGTAGCCGAGCGGATAATTAGATGTTAGTAGGCTATTATGATATTATTGGGCATTTTGGATAAGTAAGAGGCGATGTCACGACATACCAATGGTGGCCACCATTCTGTTGAAGGCGATAATGCACTTAACACAAAGAGGCCGTGATCAACACGTGTGAGCTTTCCTACAGCATCTATCAAGATTCCGTACACTAAGGGGAGGAGAAAGAGAGTCAAAACTTGATATCCAAGAAGTTTGTTAATACTATGAAAAAAAAAAATTATTTGGTGGTTGTGTACTAAATAACGTAGTATGGACAATTCTCCAGGACTTTGATTATAAACGCGCTTTGGTGATTGTATATATCTGTGCTTATGCATCTCCGTTGAACTCAACGACCATTGATGTGGGCAAAACTCGCATATGTCATCTGCTATAATTATTTATTGTAGTTTTGTCATGGATTCATGTGGTAACGTATGTACCGATTGCTGTACAACAGCATATCCTTTATGCATCTTATTTGTAGTCAAGTTTGCAACCAGTTGTCGAGAATGACAGAAACCTTTTGTCGAGACCAACAATTTAACTTTTGGGATGTGATGAAATATTTCTTTTGTGAACTTAAAACTACTACTGTCTTCAAACGGTAATGAAATGTCAGTGATAATATATAGCGCCAGCATTGTGACATGCAAAAAATAACCATAGACAAGTTAGGAACAAAAATATTCTATCGGGACCGATAGTTGAAATGTCAAAATGTAATGAAGCAATCCATCTATATGAGAACTTTGCTGTGAAATTGTTACATGACTGATGTTTGCAAATGATAATGAAACGATAGTAATAATATAAGTACAACGCCATCATTCTGTCATACAAAATTCAACTTCAACCAGTTTCAGACATTAAGCCTATGTACGTGAGTGGTGTTACAATGGGGGTTGGAAGCCAACTATACCACAACGTGTGCATTTTCTGATTCGTAGGGTAGACTCGTAAATGGATCGTTTGCGTCGTGTGGGTGATTTTGTTCCCTCTCTACTTCAATTCGTCATCCACATAAACAAACTTTCCCACATGCGATACTATGAATTTTAGATGATTACTTATACTTAAAAAGTTGAGATTACTGTGGTAAAATACCGCACAATCAATATATTGACATTTAATAGCATGAAAGTGACACATTCGAATATTAAATCCATACAATAGCAAAAGTTCAAACCGATGGTTGATGTCTATCCCGAGAGTTTCGAAATGTCGAATTTGATGGTTGAAATGTCTAACCCGACGGTTTCTAAATGTCAAATTCAACAGTTGAACTGTCAAAACTGATGAGAAGCATATACGTGGGTGATTGGAACAAATTCTTCATCACATTAAGTGTGGTCATCAATATTATACTATCTAATGACAAAATATTCTTCCCAAATAATTTACCTAGTAAACCATTAAAGAAACAATCATTCAAAACATTTATTAGGTTTGATTAGAAGAAATTATTCAAGACATTAATGGTGATAATCAATTCTCAACTACAATATGATATCTCCGCAATAAATAACTCAATACTTCATAAAATATAGAATCGTTCACAACATTTTGTAGAGGATAATAGTATCTTTATTTTAAAAGATTTGAAAAACCAAACAAATTAATGAATAATAATTTCGAATAAATATGACAATGTTGTACTTAACATTTCAAAAGTAATAAGTTACAAGATAAAAATATAAACAATTTGTAATATGTTAACATCTCAAAATAGATGATAAATCCAATAGTAATGAATTCTTCATGAATGAATGAAGAAAATGATTAAAAGGTTAGGGTTTGTTAATATTAGCAAAAAGTGGTTTATGCTCACTTTTCAAAATCATTTTTCTTTTTTTTTTAAATTAAAAAAAAATCATATTACCCATTAGAATATACATATATCCAATGTTTATAGTACAAAAATTAAATCATTACTTCATAGCGTTAATGACATTCAAATCAAGCATTAGCGAGTATTAAATGCTCCTAAAAATGTATCACTAGGGTAAATTGAATATTTCACATTAAAAAAGTTACATTTTTTTAGCACCATTAGTAAATTTGACAAATTTTGGTGTACTTTTCAAATTTAATGACATTTATGAAAAATTCACATATAAAAATATAACAACAAAAACAATTAATTGTGCAAGTATTTTTTTTCCTTTTTTTTTTTTTAACATGAGCAAGTAGAGGGTTTTAATTTTATACAAGGATGTTTCGAAGTTCCAATTTTTTTAGATTAAATGGAAACGATGACGATGATGATGAATTGTAGTGCTGTTTGCAAACCAAACAAGTTGAAATTTGAACCTTAGCAATCCGTGAAACAAATTGCGAAAACAAAGAAATTGATCTAGTCTCGAAATTTAGACCTCGTGTGGTGCAAATTTTTTAAATGAAATTTGTTTTTTAGATAATACGTGGTTGAAAATAATTTTGAAAAAAAATTATAAAAAATCTGTGTCAAACGAGCTCTTAAGAAATTGCAATGTTGCCTGTGAAACAACCTAATTCTGCCCCCACCACCCATCCTGCAGGAGTCAATAGTAAATCCATTCAATGAAGTTGGAAAATGACTCCGCTAATGACGATAAGGTCTTTTAAGCCTTTGTTAGGGAATTCAAACGATGAGTTCGTGATATGAATGAATGATAAAATGTAACAACACAACAACTAAGAGCCGACTACGTTATCGAGTTTTAAGTGAAATTTCTTGTTAACTATTGAAATTGGGCAAGTCATACAAGCATGCTCGAAAAGAATGACTTTTCTAAATGTGATTCTGAGAAAAGAAAGAGGAAAAGTAAAGCCAACCCCAGCTGATGTCAAAACAAAAGGTCCGAATCACTTTGGCCGGTGAGGAACATATTCGCGAGATATTTGAAATGAGCTTCTCTCAAGTTGCTTTCTTCAATTCCCAATCAACTTTCACCTTCTGCAGCCCATTCCATTCCTTTCTCGTTTTCCCTATTCAGATTCTCCAAAGCAAGAATCTCTTTCCCTCTCAAACTGGAGCTTTATTTGTGCTTTAAAAGTAGCTCAAAAAGCTACTTTTTGGTAAGTAATTTTAGTCCTTCAAACCGCCCGTTTTGCCTTATCGAATGACCGCCCAGTAAACCTCCTATGCATAAAACAAAAGAATACGCATAGTATTTGTTCCATTCCCCTAGCTGGAGTGGACTCCATCTCTTCTTCAAACGTCAACCCTACTTTTATTTTTATATATGGCGTGTCTTTCAACTTGTTTGACTAAAGATTCTTTGATGCCGCATTATGATTTTTTTCAACTTGATGATCGTTTTGATTGTACTATCCACGTGTATAGATTCTCTTTTTCGACATTTTGGTTAACGTGTTAGATGCGCACGAGTGTCGAGAGTATTATGATGAAAATTAATGTACTTTAACTTTTGAGCATCTAAAGTATTTACTACTCGACACTATGTGGGAACAACGAGAATAACGTTCTCGCTTAACAAAGAGAGCACAACATGCCCATTGAATGCAATCAGGTCTGTGTTGGATTTCAGATTCGATGGCAACTCATAAGATACAAGCAATTCCGTAATTGCTTGAAGGAGCGGACAAACAAAATTACGAAACTAAGCCCCTTTTGATTCAGTTAAAAATCATATTTTTAGAATATTTCGATAAAAGTTAATATAAGTTGGGTTGGAAATGGTGCCATGAGTGGGTCAACTTTGACCACAAT
>CAIGRH010243258.1:0-15371 GCA_903798295.1 Fraxinus nigra | reverse complement strand
CCAAAGTTGAACATTGAAAATTCATATAATCTTCACATCCTCTTCACAACTTACCTTTCAACCTTCATTATTCATATTGTGATCTATTCTTAGCGGTGAAAAACATCATATTCTAAATCCAAATATCAAATTGCTTCTTCCTTCATATCTGTTAGAGTTTTGAAGATCAAAGGAAGATGACTCGAGTTCAAGTCGTTGAAGAACGTGGTGTTTTCCGTTAATCCACAAGAAATAGATGATTTTACAAAGTTGAGAGTTGGTGCAGGAGCACGAAATCCAGGAGAGCCATTGAAATTGCAATTAGGAAGTCAGATAGTATGTGTCGTCATCTAGTCTGGTGGAATGTAAGTTAAAAATCGTTTATAGTGGATTGTNGATCTATTCTTAGCGGTGAAAAACATCATATTCTAAATCCAAATATCAAATTGCTTCTTCCTTCATATCTGTTAGAATTTTGAAGATCAAAGGAAGATGACTCGAGTTCAAGTCGTTGAAGAACGTGGTGTTTTCCGTTAATCCACAAGAAATAGATGATTTTACAAAGTTGAGAGTTGGTGCAGGAGCACGAAATCCAGGAGAGCCATTGAAATTGCAATTAGGAAGTCAGATAGTATGTGTCGTCATCTAGTCTGGTGGAATGTAAGTTAAAAATCGTTTATAGTGGATTGTTGATTGGCAAAGTGTCCGAAATTTTTACTCAGTTGAGATTTCTCTGTGATCAATTATGTGTTATTTTTATTGCTTTCATAATTGCGGTAATTCAATAGAGGAAAATTTGAATTGTATGCTTAATTATTTAGAGATAATTAATAGTAATTTGTTGCTAATTAATTAGGTCGAACTTCGTATTTTCATGTCTGAATCTTGGATGAAATACTTTATCAGTAAGGTTGAACTGTTACCAAACGTGATTGGATTGGTACGATGAACTATAAAAGAGTTGGCACGATAAATGTTATCACATGTCTTTCTTCTTTAAAGTGTCTAACCCTACTGGACAAGGGAAATCAATTGTTTAAATCTTCATCCTATTTTATCTCAAACATTTTTGTTTACGAAAGGTTATTGGTAAAGAAAAAACAAGTGATTGTACATCTAATCATATGTGGTTGGAACTAGTTATTCGTGTCTACTTCAAGTGCGAAGTGAATATGGAATATGGCAGCCCGCCCTAGGTGGTCTATTTGGTCGACCAAACCTACGTTGTCGTGGTGTAGCTTGGGTCAATTCTTATAATTGACGTGTACTTGTTTATGTTAGCTTGTAACACAATTTATATTACACAAAAATAATGTTATTCAGCATTATTGTTGTCGAATATCAGTTTAAGTGGCAATTATATGGTATTAAATAATGGATTTACTTACATGTAATGTTATATGACTCATTTAATTGAACACTAGTGAGAGAACGTGCGTTGCACGTTAATTGCTTATTGTTAAAAATAACTGCATGTAAATTTTAGAAAAATTCATTTGTAAACGACAGTGTTGAAGAAAAATGCCTAAAGCGCAGATGAACAAAAAATCTACATCTCAATTTATTATAAAATGTTAAAACAAATTATAAATTCAATTTTTTATTAGTACTCGGCAAGGATTATGAAAATGAAAAATAGTACCGCATACGATGCAGACAAAAAGTTGAGGACTGAGAAATGTGTACATAAATGCCTTGTTTGCTTAAGATTAAAAATATATATATAAATATCATAAATAATCATGGCATATCGTATAGCTGCGTGACCATTAAGCGCTAAACAATTTACACATTGAAGTACATATTGAAGCGTCGTAATTCAACGCTACGTGGATACCCAACTACAAATGAACTCATTAACTTCAGTGAATGAAAATAATTTTCGAGAAATATTACTTTAATTAGAGTAAAAAAGATTTTTTTGATATTGTATGCTCTAAATTTTTTTACCTAGAAAAGCAATGATGAAATGTTGTAAAGCTAGCCCTCTCACTCTGTAACCTGCTGCAAAGCCAACAGTATAAACAAAGTATTGTCAATATAAGCAGTTAGAAAAATTCAATTGAAGGCATGTAATCATGGAACAACATGAAGTATGCTTGCTTAAATACTATAGTAGGACTCCATCTTTGGTAATATGAAATAAAACGGTTGAAGATGGATCCATGGGAAAGAACTAATTAAAAAAGGGGAAAACTCAATGAAAATGGGAAGTGATACATATTCACAATCTAGCTCAAACTTTTGTAAGTATTTTACTAAAAAAAAGGGTCACAGGGCTCTTTCAATATTAATATATTTTAATATACGAATTTCAATTTTAATTTTAATCATAGTTAATTTTCTCATCCCTCTAACCCATTATAATAAGTTGTGCGAATTCCACATTCGACATCCACTACTTATATTCGAAAACAAACAACTTGAATAAACACCGTTGAGGCGATTCTATTATGTCTTCAATTCAGTTTTTAATTTTTCATTTTTCTTGCGTGTTTAAGTGAATTTAAAAACATCAATAAAGTCCTCACTCATAAGGGCGAGAACTAAAAAGTCAAATTTAAAATTGCGCACGCTTGTGGACACATATAGAAAATGTGATAAGACTTTGATACTATGCTTGATCATTTTTACATATTGAAATATAGAAAAAGAATTTTACGTACATCTTATTATAATATGGTTTTCAATTAGTACATTGCAACAAATTTACAGTTATAATATAATCCAATTTTAAAAGAAAGAGAAAAAAAAAAGTGTATACACCCCTCTTCAATTTACCCATCTTATTTCCTTTCTCTCTCCACAACCTTTCTAATTGTTTCGAGACAATTTTAGGCTAATAAAAGAATATGTATCTCACTGTTAAAATAAAAAATAAAAATCGTCTCCGTGCTGCACGGAGACAATTTTTTTCCTTTCTAGACCCAACATTTTATCATATACAACAGTGAATTTTAAGAATCGATGATAACCATCAATTAATTGTACATAGTTACCAAAGCTTGACATATTTATTACAAAACATAACGGTGCGTTTTAAGAATTAGGGTATGTTTGAGCCACATAATTTTAGAAGAATATAGTGTGGAATAGTAGATTGATGAAGAATGCGTAGTTGTAAAAGAAGGAAAATTTATTGATGTGGTGGAAAATATTATTTTATTGAAAAATGTGATTGAAAATGAGTAGAAAAATGAAAATGAAAATTTTAATATATACCAAACAGGAGCTCAATGATAAACATCAATTAAATTTACCTGGTGCAAGATTTACAGTATGACAACAAGAGCAACTCACACTTGTAGCACCATGGGTGTACATCAACAATGTACAACAACCTCCACATACCAGTTGGAACATTTTCATTACTGAGAGAGAGATTCAAGTTACACCAAGAAATAGGAACGTTCAATGCTGAGTCTGATCATAATAACACAACTGCCTAACAATATACATGTACGATCATACCTGACATGGTTTCGAATTGCACAACTTTTTGAAGTCGCCCATATTTTACGACTTAGCTAAAATCTTAAATTTTATTGCTCTTAATCTCTAGATAACCAGAAACAAGCAAGTCACAACTTTATCAAATATCATATATGCACCACAAAATATTGATAAGTTAAAATTGTTCATCAGCCAATACATAACAACAGAGTATGCAAGTAAGCGGTAATGCATATAATTTTTATTTTCTTCTTTTTTGAGTTATTGGCATTTTAAAGCTATCAAACTCAAATAAATTATATGATATTTGATTTAAAACAAAAGAATTCAATATTTTCCAAGGAACACCCAAACAAATTATAGTTTCGCTGAAATTTCGAATTCAAATTTACCTAGATGTGGCACAGAAGTGATGGTATTACATACATCGCAACACACATTTGTTGTTCTACTCGGGTACATATGAAGGCTCCTACACCCATTGCACACTATCTGGCTCTGCATTCCTGAAACCATTTTAAATTATTAAATAAAAAACACACATCATAAAATTAACAAGAAATTAAAATTGGAACAAAAGCGAAATTTCCAGAGAAATTGGAATGGTAGAGTACTCACCAAATATTACGGAAAAATGTGAAGGAACGGAAGTGGATGAATTTTCAATTCATCAGCGACGAAGAATCGATTTTTTGTAGGGTTTTGAAATCGGTAAATTAAAATTGGAACGAAATCGAAGTTTCCAGAGAAACTGGTATTCTAGAGTACTCACCAAATATTACGGTAAAATGTGAAGGAACGGAAGTGGATGAATTTTCAATTCATCAGCGACGAAGAATCGATTTTTTGTAGGGTTTTGAAATCGGATTTGAAATCGAAATCGGGATGGAAATTGGACTTCTATGGATGGAAGGTAAATGACGTTAAGAAATGGGGAAAGTCTAATTCAACCTCATTGTCAATGAGGTTACTCTCTCGAGTAAGCAATGTAAGAGAATTGGTAGTAAAGGCATTGAAAAGGAAGCCATAGGCACGACAATTCGGTTGTTGTGAATTAATGGTGGTGGATTGATGAATAATGGGATATGAATGAAGTTGATTGCGTGTGAGAATGGAAGATGTGGTGTTGCATGAAGAGAAGGAGGAGATGCGTGAGGGGAAAAAAAAAAAAACATTTTTGACGACGATGGAAAATTGCGACACATGGTGCCAAGTTTTTTGCATCTTTCATAGTGTAGTGATATCAAGTGTGATCACATAAATTGGTGTTAGATAACATTATTCATTGTACAATTGATTATGTCATATGCTATTGATAATAAACTACATAATGAAAAAAAAAAATGGAATTAGATACTATAATACAAAATTAATGCAATAACCTATTTAAAAAAATTATATTCGAGGAAAACTTTCCAAATAAATTTTTAGATCTCGGGAGAAAGTTCCATCATTCGATATGCAACTAATATTTTTCTCTTCTTTTCGTGGATTGATTACGAGTTGGCTTCTATTTTGAGAGAACCGCACGTATCTTATCATTCTCAGCCATAATTCTAATTTATTTTTAAACAGGTAGAGAACTAAATTAAAATAAGGATAATTATGATTTTTTTTAAAACTTGTGGCTTGTGCCAATAATTCTATTGTATTTCGCCTCTTTTTTATTTATTCTTAGATAATCATCAACTAAAGTAAATCGTATTTTCAAAGGAGCATTGCAACGTTGACATATTCAATTTATTCGTATCAACGTTGTCAGATAATAGAATTTAATTTCTTTTAAATTTTTATTAATACTTTTTATTTTGTATTCTCCGATCTAAATAAACTTTTTATAACAACGATAAGATAAGCCCTTGTTTGGCCCCATTATTTTCAAAATCTCAAAAAAAAAATAAAAATAAAAATAAAAATTTTATCCACACATTCTTCATCAAATAACCATTCCAAAATGCAATCTTATAAAAAAAAAAAAATGGGGTTCAAACAACTTTTCACAAAATTTGATGCAAAATTATATTAGTTTGTTTACATTTTAATTTGTCACACTGATAAATGAGTAAGGGTCAGAATTTCTTCAACAAAAAAAACTCATTCTATTTTTGACATCTCATTTGTATGTAAATCATTATATAACTATTTATATGCGAAAAGTCTTTTTCATTAGCCATTGATAAAATGCCACTTCGACATTATGCACACCAAAATGCAAATTCTGATGTACATGTGGAATAATTCATTCTTTTATCCCTAGGCTTTGTAAAGTTCAATAAGTGAATCAAGGTTATACTAAGCTCGTGTTTGAGCTCCATTAAAAATAAATTTTGGGGAAATGTATTTTGGAATTATTATTATTATTATATTTTTTTGAGAATGTGTTGTTAAAAAGCATGATTTTTTTTAATTTACGCGTAATATTATTTTATTGAAAATTATGATTAAAAATAATGAAACCCAAACAAGGGCTAACAACAATGTCCCAAATACTCAAACATGAATTTTGTTACTTTAGCATATGTTTGAGCCACATTATTTTGGAAGAATGTATTCTAGAATAATAGATTGATGGAAAATGTGTTGTTGAAAAAGAATGAAAAGTTATTGATAAGATGTAAAATATTATTTTATTGAAAAATGTGTGGTTGAAAATTAGTAGAAGAATGAGAAAGAAAATTTTAATGTGTACAAAACTAGGGCTTATACATAAAAAAAATGTATATAATAGATTAGATAACATGGTGTCGAGGGAAAAAATTGGACGAAAAAATTGATTATGTTTTAAATTGACAAATTGTAGAATGACATAAGATATTATGTAATTCATTACGTAATTTTCAATGTATAAGTCCCAAACATTCTGTTTGACCACGTGTCAAACCGTAACCCGACATTCACACAAACACTCAACACTACTCGGTAACAGTTACATGAATTGTGTGACCAGACGAGAGAGAGAAATCAAAACTCCCGCTCCTCCATTTACACATGGTAAATTAATACGGTCCTTATAAACCCATTTTTTCTCTCAATTTTCGCCCCTATTTTTCCTCAAAATTTCAGTTTTGTTTCAATATATATATACACACGTGCATTAACAAGCTTCAATACGCTTCCATTTCTATATATTGTATGTATATGTATGTATAAGTAGAGTAGAAGTATAATTTATGATGATTTCCAAGTGTCATCTTCATTGATCGGAAGTGAATATATATATATGCACACACAGATTTTTGTGTATATTAGACGAGGTCGGAGGAAGAAAGATCGAGGAAGTGAAAAATGGCCGCAAATACGGGCAGCAGCTTGGAGGAGATAAAGAATGAGAACGTCGACCTTGTACGAGCCTTCATTTCTCTCTAATTATCTTATAATTGTGTGTATGTGTGTTTTCACACTGATTTTATGAGTTTAAATTTAAATTTTACTAGCTGATTCAGATTGTTTGTTTAGAATTTAAACGTGTATTAGTTTGTTATGCAATATATGTTTGTTCTAAGATTTTTGGGAGAGAAATTTCCGTACTTCATCTAATCAATTGCACTCCATGCACGATTTGTTTATTGATATGATTCTGATTATTATTATTTTTTTTCTTGTTTGGGTATAGGAGCGCATTCCGGTTGAGCAAGTATTCGAGCAATTGCAATGTTCGAAGGAGGGATTGACAAGTACTGAAGCCGACAAGCGGCTTCAAATCTTTGGGCCAAACAAGCTAGAGGAGAAGAAGGCAAAACTTTATAATTTTCCTTGCTCAGTTTCGATTTTTCGATTAATTGGTTTGGTGGTAATTTATAACTCATGTTTAAACTTATGGTTTATAAACAGGAAAGTAAGCTCCTCAATTTTTTGGGTTTCATGTGGAATCCTCTGTCATGGGTTATG
This sequence comes from Fraxinus nigra, assembly GCA_903798295.1. Classification (NCBI taxonomy): domain Eukaryota; kingdom Viridiplantae; phylum Streptophyta; class Magnoliopsida; order Lamiales; family Oleaceae; genus Fraxinus; species Fraxinus nigra. The sequence goes on along the minus strand of CAIGRH010243258.1, from coordinate 8,051 downwards.
GAGTGCGCTGCTATCATAGCCATTGCATTGGCAAATGGAGAGGTGATTCTCATACAAATATTTAAAAGTGCGTTGGGTTCTTCGTGCCTAACTTCGGTAAGCCGAGAATAAATGATTGCAGGGTAAGCCACCGGATTGGCAAGATTTTGTTGGTATTGCAGTTTTACTAGTGATCAATTCGACCATAAGCTTTATCGAGGAAAACAATGCCGGGAATGCTGCTGCAGCTCTAATGGCAGGCCTGGCACCAAAGACGAAGGTATTCAGAGTTCCATCCGAGGCATTGACAATACCATGTTTCAATTTCATGGTCTTGAATTTGAGATTTTTTGGCATTTTTTTTGTAGGTGCTGAGGGATGGCAGATGGAGTGAGCAGGAAGCTGCGATTCTGGTACCGGGAGATATAGTTAGCATAAAGTTGGGAGATATCATCCCAGCAGATGCTCGATTGCTCGAAGGGGATCCCCTCAAGATTGATCAATCTGCACTGACCGGTGAGTCATTGCCAGTGACAAAGAACCCCGGGGACGAAGTGTTCTCAGGCTCCACCTGCAAACAAGGTGAGATTGAGGCTGTTGTCATTGCCACTGGAATCAACACATTCTTTGGAAAAGCTGCTCATCTGGTTGACAGCACAGAGCAAATCGGCCACTTCCAGAAGGTATCGTTTGCAAACATGAACTTGATTGGCATATCCAATTTGTATTACGCGATTTAATTGCAAAAATGATCCAATTTAATTAGGTGTTGACGGCCATTGGTAACTTCTGCATATGTTCCATTGCGGTGGGTGTGGTAATAGAGATAGTCGTAATGTACCCAATTCAACACCGGAGGTACAGAGATGGAATTGACAACCTTTTGGTTCTTCTCATTGGAGGCATTCCAATTGCCATGCCGACCGTGTTATCTGTGACTATGGCAATTGGATCACACAGGTTGTCACAGCAGGGTGCAATCACCAAGAGGATGACTGCTATTGAAGAAATGGCTGGGATGGACGTACTGTGTAGTGACAAGACTGGTACTCTTACCTTGAACAAGCTCACAGTTGACAAAAATCTAATCGAGGTTGGTAATTTAATAGAGAATGACAACAAAATTTCAAGTCGAAAAATGAAAGCATAGTATACTCGCTGGCAACATGAACAGTTTTACACTCTAGGATCACGGACGTCATGTTGTGTAGGTATTTGCTAAGGATTGTGACAAGGATATGGTGATTCTTCTTGGTGCTAGAGCTTCAAGGGTCGAGAATCAGGATGCTATTGATGCTTGTATTGTCGGAATGCTGGCTGATCCCAAGGAGGTACCTTGAATTGACTGTAATACATGTCTATGGTCTAACTATCTTAATCACTATGCAAATTACATGTGTTCCAGGCAAGAGCAGGGATCACCGAATTGCATTTCCTTCCCTTTAATCCGGTGGAAAAGCGCACAGCTAATACATACATAGACAGCAATGGAAATTGGCATCGGGCTAGCAAAGGGGCCCCTGAACAGGTAAACTACATTTGTTTCAAAAAAATAAAATGAGATTTGCCCCCTAACTTTGTGTGGTTACTAATATATCTTGTTGCAGATTGTTGAGCTTTGCGGCCTAAAAGAAGACGTGAAGAAAAAAGTTCACTCCATCATTGATAAATTTGCTGACCGTGGTCTTCGCTCTCTTGCTGTCGCTAAACAGGTGATTTCATAAATTTCTTTTCGTATTCATTTGATGAATAAATTCAGCTTTATACAACTCAATTCAGCTGGTGATATTTTCCCTTTTTTCAGACCGTACCGGAGAAGACAAAGGAGAGTGCAGGATCGCCGTGGATCTTTGTTGGTCTCCTGCCACTTTTCGACCCTCCAAGACATGACAGTGGAGAGACCATTAAGCGTGCCCTTAACCTTGGTGTCAACGTAAAGATGATTACAGGTGATCAGTTGGCTATTGCAAAGGAGACTGGTCGAAGGCTTGGAATGGGAACAAATATGTATCCTTCTTCCTCCCTACTTGGACAACACAAGGACGAGAGCATTGCTCATCTCCCCGTTGAGGAACTCATTGAAAAGGCTGATGGCTTTGCTGGAGTCTTTCCTGGTGAGAAGCCTATGCATTTGTTTAACTGATGTGTTCACTAGTCTAATCCATGTGAAAATGATTTATTGACTACGTTTTTGGGGATGGCAGAGCACAAATATGAGATAGTGAAGAAGCTGCAAGAAAGAAAACACATCTGTGGTATGACAGGAGATGGAGTGAACGACGCGCCTGCTTTAAAGAGAGCGGACATTGGCATTGCAGTGGCTGATGCTACTGATGCTGCCCGTGGTGCATCAGACATAGTCCTAACAGAGCCAGGATTAAGTGTGATAGTGAGCGCTGTTTTGACAAGCAGGGCCATATTTCAGAGGATGAAGAACTACACAATTTATGCAGTTTCCATAACTATTCGTATTGTGCTCGGTTTCATGCTCATTGCACTCATCTGGAAGTTCGACTTCTCACCATTCATGGTTCTGATCATTGCAATACTTAATGATGGAACCATAATGACCATTTCTAAAGACAGGGTGAAGCCATCACCATTGCCTGATTCATGGAAACTGAAAGAGATTTTTGCCACTGGAATTGTTCTTGGAACTTACCTTGCAGTGATGACCGTTGTTTTCTTTTGGGCTGCAAAAGAATCAAATTTCTTCTCGGTAAGGAATTGGACTAGATAAAATAGTATCAAAGATCATTTGTGATATTGCAGAAATTCATAATATACAATCATCATTGCAGGACAAATTTGGTGTAAGATCAATCAGGCATAACTACCACGAGCTCAATTCAGCTCTCTATCTTCAAGTTAGCATAGTTAGTCAGGCACTCATCTTTGTCACTCGGTCAAGGAGTTGGTCTTTCATGGAACGCCCAGGTCTACTACTTGTTGCTGCATTTTTTATAGCACAGCTGGTAAGTTTCTTCCTCTCAATTCCATTAATTAACAGTTTCTTATGATTTGATAATTCTGATCCCTATGATTGTGTGTATGCTCAAGATTGCAACATTAATAGCGGTCTATGCAAATTGGAGATTTGCAAGGATCCAAGGAATTGGTTGGGGATGGGCCGGTGTAATCTGGATTTACAGCATTGTCTTCTACTTCCCGTTGGATATTTTCAAGTTCTTCATTCGATATGCGCTGACCGGCAAGGCGTGGAATACTTTAACTGATAACAGGGTATTTTATGATTGTAGTGGACCCTAAATATGTTGGACTAAAGTTTAGTTTGTTGTTATTCTAGTCTACTCATTCAGCCTTTCTCGTTTTTTGAATTATACAGATTGCCCTGACATCGAAGAAGGATTATGGTCGAGGAGAAAGGGAAGCACAGTGGGCTATGGCTCAACGCACGCTACATGGCCTCCAGCCACCAGAGACTTCTGACCTTTTAAATGACAAAAAGAGCTACCAAGAGTTGTCTGATATCGCTGAACAGGCCAAACGACGAGCTGAAGTTGCAAGGCTGAGAGAGCTTCACACTCTCAAGGGTCATGTCGAGTCAGTGGTGAAACTCAAGGGTCTTGACATCGAGACAATTCAGCAACACTACACTGTTTGATAGCACGACTAAGAACATATAATTGGATTTTCCGAAGGAGAGAAACAAGATCAGAATAAAGATGTCCTTTTTTGTCTTCGGTTGTTGTTCGAATTGGTGGACATAATGATGAAATCACTTGGAATAATCCAACAAGAGAAGTTGGAATCATCAGCGGTAGGGCATAGAATGAGTTTAGTTTTAACATTATGTAGCAGTCAATTTGTATGAATGTTCATGCATTAAATTTTGCTAATTAGAATTATAAGGAAATCTTTCCTAGTTATAATCATTCAATTTATGGTTTTGCATTTTAAATTATTCCTCTCATCCTTATCATCATAGTATTGTCATTTGCCAAAACTATTTTATATTCGAAGTTTTCGAAACAATAAAAGACATACAAATGCTTTCGATCTTAGAGAACGCGTCCTGTGAGACATAGTTCAAGATCCCAAAAAGAGGGAACCACTCCCTTCCATGATAGATAAATCTCTTCATGCATCTTTTAATGGTTAAGTTGAGTCTGTTTCAATAGTTAAAAGAATTCATATTAATTTCTTTAAGGGATAGTTTCATCAGCGGTACCAAACCTTTCATTTAGTAGCAGACTTTGCTCAAACCTTTCATTTGTGTCAACCACGGTAACAAATCTTTCAAAATGTCGCAGCTAAAGTTCAAATGGATTGTTTCTGTTAGTTTGACAGTTAGTTGACCAGATAGTTGACGTTGACAATAATTTTGAATAATTTTAAAAAATAAAAATGTTAACTTTACATTTTTTTTATAATAAAATAACTACAATCAAATAATTAAAATTAAAATCTCATTTCCACCACCTTCTTCTTCATCCACCCCACACCCCACCCCAAATCTGCAAACCTCAGCTCTGGGAAATCAAAAGAATCACAAAAGGCCCAGTTTTATCTGACAAATTCCATTTCTTTAACAAGTTCTACAATCTTTTTACTATTTGAGTTTTCTGTTTCGAGTACTAGAATCGAGATGGATCAAACCGTCAAGTTCTTTGTTCTAGACCAGAAACCGTTTAAAATATAAGGAAAACCACACCAAACTGGCAAGTTCGATCCGCTACGTTTGTCCACCTCTAAAAAGTACAATAAATTGAACATCACTTGATGTGGAAGAAGATGGTCGATTGATAACTTACAATTTAGCAAAAACAATCATATAACAACTAATCATCGACCGTCGTAGCAACTTTCAATAACAATTCGTTAACCCCCATTGATGACATTTCACGACGACCAAAACCCGTACCATGTATCAAGTTACGGCCGATTTCATTTTTTCCACCATATGGTTTATTCTTCTCTAACGATTTCAAGATTTGGTTGCCAATTATTATTCAAAGAAGTCAGTTTGACAGTAGGATTATCGGACCCTCCCTTTCCACTACTAACTGTTTCCTTATTTCTCTTCTTGGCAAGTGAATTCGTCTCATCAGAAGCAAAACTGCTAGATGAATTCATTTCCTCCCTCGAAATATTGTTTGTGCTGCCTTTCATCTTCATCCCTGTTACTTTTAGCAAACACGTCGAGCAATTCTGTAGCCGATACTCATCGCCGTTCTTGTTTTTAAACAACCAGCAATTTTGCGATTTTTCTTTGCGGTTATCTTGATTCATCTCTTGATTTTCTCGACCTGGGAAGTTGTTAGAGACCGAATGCTTCAATTGAAGTTTTCTGATGGTGCTGAGAGGAACGACATAGTATTTTTCGCCGGGCATCAGGGTGGCATCGGGAGGAACGATGTCCCATGGATGGCGGAACACGGTTGGCTTTGTGACACAGCATTTCGGGTTCCGATTAAGCAAGTCGGAGGCGAAAATAGGCCTGTCGTGTAGTTCTACATGGCCACCTGGATGAACAACCTTAACAAACAAGTTTTTGGTGTTATTGGTGCATAGCCAACTTGATAATAAGGCCATAATGGTTTCTCTTCTTCTTCTTTTATGTTTTTAGGGTGGGTAGGGGGTGTTTGTTGCTGTCAACTTGAGCTGTTGAGCATGGAGGGTAAAAAGAATTGACTATAAGGACACATTTATAGGTCGGCATGAATTTGTTCGGTGTTGGATTGAGGTTGTTGATTATTTATTAATACTAAAACTAAAAATTAATAAAATACAAACTTGGGAGGTCGACATTCGACCTAGCATCTAACTAGTGAAAATTAAACTCATGTCATACTCCCAAATTAAAAGGGAAATTCGTAACAAATAAATTAAATTTTCTATCGGTATCGAAATACTTCTGTTTTTGGAAGCAACGTTTCTCATGGAAAGAAATTATATTCAGGCAAGTACAAATATGTCATGGTTATAACTATTTATCCATTGCGTATGGGCTTGAAGTCGAGAATCCAAAAATATACAAAGATCACAAGTCGAGGTTTCAAAATCGGTCATTTATGAAAATTGATATATATTTTTTTTTTTAGGAAGACTTATTGAAAATTAAACTCAAATAAATAACTATTCTTTTCTAATCATTTAAATTTTTTGAATGAAGAGATTTGGCGTACACTATGGGCGAACAGTCTCGATTACAGGACGATGAAAAAGGACACGCTAATGAATATGCCTTTCCATGACTTGTTTTGATTGTCTAAACCTTTGGTAATTCCGTGACAATTAAGGATTCTTTGTTTTATTAGATATTGAATTAGAAATTAGAGACAAAATCGTATCATATTAAAGTTTAATTATATTTTTTGTGTTTTCATTCAACAACAATGCTCTTGTACTTTAAAATCGGATTTATTTTTTCATCAATAATAGTGAGACTCGAACGAGTAACAATTAGAGCCCGTTTGGTANTGCGGTAAGTATGAATGTAATTATCCTTTTTTTTCTACTATAAGATGGTATTTTACTATCTTATCCCTGGGAATTAGGTCGTGTGCGATATATTTGGTCACTACGGCTCAAGTGACAAAGATTGTGATAGGCTAAGTTCACAAAGTTTCGTCGAAGTTGGGATCAATCTTGTCAGTTCTGTAGCTTGAGGACAAAATGGTAAGAGTTGCCAAATGTAGGGGGATTGTACGTATAATTTGTTCTTACAAAATTAAGAGTGTGTTTGGTAGAGATTAAAATCGGATTAAAATTGAAAAACTAGCCGTTATTATTGACTTTTATTAGACGAATGAGACTCAATAACGACTATATTTTCAATTTTAATTGGATTTTAATCGGTATCAAACCAGCTCTTAAAATTGAAAGAGATATTGTATCTAGGTGCCTTTATAATCTTAAGAATTTTTTTTTTTGAATGTTTCAGTATTTGTATGATTATGTTGTGAAAAATAGTTGCGATATTATAAAGAAAGAATAAAATTTTGTTTGTGACACCAATCGACCCCTAACTATTAGTAAATAAAGCATCGTTGGTGATTCTCGACCATATAAGTGCCGTTATGCTAGTCTCAATCACTAACATATATTATTTCAATTAGAATCACAATAATCTTACAATTGACGATTATTAATGGCTTCTCGTCGAAATGGTACCCAGACCCTAGAGCTTGATCAAAAGGAAGACGGGTAGAAAAGGGAAGGGAAATGAAGTTCTCATGAAAATGTTACCTGGACTATGATGTGTTGGTAATTATCGATAATATCATTGTCAATAATTACATCTAAACCCCCAATATATATTATTTTAATCAAAATTACCAGTAGTCATATTTTCGGTAACAATTAAAACATCGTAGGTGATTTTTGACATCACTAACGACATTGTCATTAATAAATGATATTGATGTTAGTAATTTTGTCTGATCACACATATATTGATTTTAATTAGAATCATAAATTGTCACAACAATTACCAGTGGCTTCTTGTTGGTCACTGAAGCATTATCGGTTATTTCTGACAATATCAGTGATGACATTGCTGTTAGTAATCGATGACGAAGGTATCGTTGATCACCAACGGTATTGCAATCGCTAACTCTATCTGAATCACCAATATATATTGATTTTAATTAAGATTATGAACTATCAAACCATTGACAATCACCAAGTGAATTTCTATCGGTGGTTATTTATTGTGCCTTTCATCAATATTATCTTGAAGTCCGGTTTCTTGAGGCTAGATTAATAATATTGAATACGGCTGAATTAGAGATTGATTTTAGGTGGAACTAACATTTAAAGTTGTTTGGGGTGGAAATCTTTTTTATGCAAATTCTACAAAAAATAAGAATAAAAAAATTCTACGACTATTGTGCATACAATGGTCCACCTTGGTATGCTATATTTTGGGTCCGAAGAGTATAAATTTGAATTTGAAAAAAATTTATAATCAACACAAGAGGCATATCACGAGTATATTGTATTTGTTGAATCATCTCATTTAAAATTTAATTTTAAAATAGAAAATACATTTATTTCTCTATAATTGCATATTTGCGGGTTAATTACCCCAATAGTCACTAAACTTT
>CAIGRH010243254.1:0-13996 GCA_903798295.1 Fraxinus nigra | reverse complement strand
TTTACCATTGTATCTAGACTTTTTCCAATTGTCAAAAAAAAAAGAAAAAAAAAAACATGAATTTTTTTCCCACCAAAATATCAAGAATTTATTTTCCTCAAAAATATGAAAAAAATTTCTCGAGAAAATTTTATCCATCAAACACTACAAAAATTGGATTCAATGAAAAATATGGCGAATCAAACGGAGAGTTAGATCTTGCACTACGCCAACCAGGGCCATAATAACTTGGATTCTTGCACCTGTCCTATACTTTTAATGACAGTTCAGCACGAATTCTAAATAATGACCGGACAGTCCAACAAACAAGATATAAATTTATTTTTCTTTTTGATACTATCCAATACTATTGAGTCAACCATATCGAACATGGTCATTAGTAATCAAAGCACTACGCAACTTGATATCTAACAAACTTAACAAAAATCAGTAGTTTTTGAAGTTAACATGGAGAAAAAGGGAATAAGATGTGTATCTCAGCAAATCTGACATACACAAGATGCAATTGGATCAAAAGCCACAGGCATGCTAGTCTCTTCCAAATGTTAAAGCACATTAATTTGGCAGGCAAAGTGGTGATGAACTGAAATAACCATGAAATTTTTATACCCCACATGTGTAGATAACCGTTTATCCCCTGAAATTGCCCTCGACTCCTGCTAACACAATACGGTGCTGTGCTGATGTTGTCTTGCTACCTATAATCATTAGGGTTTTCTTTGCTCTGGATGAGAGGGACGCCATCTTCCCGCCAGATTATCCTATCTTCACATAATGCAGCTACTACCTCAACATACAATCTGTGCTCCTGATCATGAAAATTAAGGGTGTCAAGAAAACGAAAAAATAAGAAAGAAAAAAAATAAAGGGAAAGACGGTTAACACAGTGGAAGCGAATGTTCATAATTACAAATGAAACCAAGAATTGGATGGTAATGAATATCATTCCTCGAAACAGTAAAATATTTCATTTGGGCTGAGATATAAAAGTTGGATATAAATTTCGACCTCATGAAGAACCCTTGCAGCTAGCTCCTCTGCTGTGTCATTAGCAAGCACAGGAACTACCCTTTGAGCAAGTATACGGCCTGTGTCATAATGCTCATCAACATAATGGATTGTAGGACCAGAGTACCTGTATTAACATTGCAAGAGCAGAAAAATAAGATAGCTGAGAGAAGACACATTTTAGTGACAGCAGAAATCACTGCTCATATTTGAAGAAATGCAATACAGAGGGCAGACAATCAAGATGAACAAGCGAATTATCTATTAAAAAGTTTATGGTTGCATCCTGATGATTGATTATATCTAAGAAAATTGAAAAATTCAAATTCACAATTCTTATGACATGTTATGTGAAATTTGTTGACTGGAAGAGAGAAAATATGAGTAGATTTTTTTTTTTTTTCCTCATATATCAGAAGTTTGCATGATTGAGTCTACTCTGTCAATTACGATGGCAAGAAGAGAAAAAATTGTGAACTACACCATAACTACTACATATACGAACTCTATTTGTCACTACAATGCACCTATCCAATCAGAAAACAAACAAAATTCTTAAGAGTAAAGAACAAAAAGGTAGTATCTTTGAGCAATATCAGATAGCAAAAGATTGCTTCTATAGCCCAATTTTCAAATTTACACATTGCCTGCAAGCATGTCACCTATAATTTGGAAATTTGTGCATCTCCATGACTAAAACTGTACAGTTTTGGCATGAAGCTACATTTCCAATGTTAGTATTTGGGGCGTGTTCGGTAGAGATTAATATCGGATTAAAATTGAAAAATTAACCATTATTGTTGACTTTTATTAGACGAGTGAGACCAATAACGATCATATTTTCAATTTTAATTGAATTTTAAGATGTACCAAACAAGCTCTTGCTAACTTCAAAGATAAAAGATAGTTCATAACCTTTTACAATTATGAATCATGATCACTAACAACTTTTTGGAATATCATAGGACGTAGTTCAATTCTCATATGAAGAAAATGAACTAAATACAGAACAGGAAACAAAAAGAAAGGATAAAGATATATATTGGACATGAATACCTTGCTCCAGAAGCAATCACTGCTTTATGCACCTTAATGCCAAAATAACCTTTGCCTCCAAATGCTGGAAGAAGTGAAGGATGAATATTTAATATGGATTTTGGATAAGCTTGGACCAACTCGGTGGGGATAAGCTTGAGATAACCAGCTAAAAGAATGAAATCAACTTTGCATGACCTGAATAAATTAAGGCAGCACAATTGTTAAAAAGTTTTAAGGACGTGGCAGATCAAGGAATGACAGAGATGTTGGGCTAAAAGAGGGTGGTAATGTGATATGATGTTGGATGTTGAAAAATAGTTCATGCAGATAAGCCAAGCTAAGCACATATATTAAAAGGCGGCAAAAATTACATGATAGTTAAAATGTAGTAAAAAGTAGCTGAAATACTAGGAATTAAAGCATCAGAGTACTTTTGAATTCAGTTAAAACTCAAACTGCCCATACATTATTGAGCACAAGGTTCATCACTTTTGTCAGCGTTTTGTTCTTTTTGATGCTGAAATTCTATGAAAACAGAAGCATAAGATTCCAGGTAACCTCATTTCCCCTTCTGCTAAAAATTCAAATATCACGTGCTAATAATCTTATGCTTTCGTTTATTCTAGATTTTCATTCAGGGTCCCAGACATGGAAGAGAAGAAAAACAAGCTCCAAAAACTGATGAAAGAGAGGAATATACTTCAAATTTAAAAATGAACTGCTTCTTTTACTGTTGTCCTAAAAAATATTGAGGAAACTTCTATGCGTGAAACGAACTAATGCATGAGATAATATGGGTGAGGACATGCATTGACAATTAGATAATCTAGAAAAATACTTTCAGAAGGTAGAAAAGTGTCAAGAGTAAAAGAATACAGGCTGACCTAAGTGCAGCTATAAGATCTTCTGTGGATAAACCCTCAGTTGCATCTTTATTTTTAGGGAAAAGAATAACAGGGATGCCATTATCTCTCGCATACTTAGCACCTCCACAATCTACAATTCCAAAGGATTGAAGGATAAAATGCCTGTAGAAATTAAACAACATTCTCTGCAAAATATAATTCATTCTGCAAATACTTCAATGGTTGCCACATGAAGATTTACTGTATTAGGGACGCTCCTATCTCAGCGTACACGGCACCTTCGTAATGTATCATTGCATAGGATCACATGATAAATACATGTTAAGTATACACGGTGTAGAACAAAAAGTGTGTGCCAAATACAAAGGCTTCGTACAAATTCTTCAATGGTTGCCACGTAAAAGAATAAGCAATTTCACAAGAATTAATGATACCCACTTATAAATTCAAACACTTCGAAACCCTAAGCCTAACAATTCATAACAGAAAACCATCTGTTTTCCAGAATCTCCAAAAGGACACGAATTCGACAAAATGAATTGAGTACACCATCGAGGGTCAACTTAAACATTGAACAATTAAGTCAATAAATTAATTCATCCAGAAAAGAAACAAAAATAAGAAACTTCAATAATGTAGTCCATTTGAAAGTTCCCGTTAGCACCCAGAAAAATGAAAAATCTCATAATAATATGATTAGTGTACCGTATTTATTGGTGACCAAAACAGCAATATCTCCATGGACGGATCCATTAAGAGCAGCATCGAAAATTGACCTAAAATTTGAGCCTCCCCCAGATACAAATACTGCAAGACTTTTCCTTTTAACTTTCAATTTTACACTATTTTCTTCTGTATCAGAAACCACTTTATGTTCTGTTTTTACTACACAATTTCTGCGCCGTAAATTTGTAGAGGCGGGTAAAATACTATGTGAAGAGAAGGAAGAATTGTTTTTCAACCAAACCCGCTTTGTGGAACAGATATTGGATGAAAAATAGGTGGGTAGCGTCAAGAAGGAAGGGGTTTTAGGGCTTTGAATGGATTGAATTGGTGCGCTTGAAGAAGGACCAAGAATTGAACCTTGAGCTCGAATTGACATTGATCAAACACTTGAATTACCAGTGGTGGGAGTGGACAAATGGGTGAAAAAATTCGAAAATTTTTCAGTGCAGGTGATAGTTGGGGTTTGGGTGGGTGTAGGGTTTGAAGGAAGAAGCAGAATCTTCCTTGTCGGGACCTTCAGTGTTAAAATGGTCCCTAAAGTAAACTATCATTCACGTCCTTATCCTATATGTTTAGTGCGTAATTGATCCTTTTTAGTGAAAAACCAAATATACCCCTAATAGTAGAAGATCCAACCGTAAAATACAAAAGGCCAGGAGCCGGTCCAATTTCGTATCACCGGTGGACCGCGTAACAGCTAATAATTACTAAAGACGCTCACAGAATTGAGAATTTACGCATGGAAATACTTGGTGCATATATTACCGTGCAACAACCAATCGCCATAACCGTAGCCGTGATCCGCCACCTTCTCGGCAAATCCGCTGCCATAGGATTTATCTTGAATTATGGAGGGAGTGGGAGCTAGGCTAGGGCGGTCCTCAACTCGATACGCTCCCGCTACCGTTTTCACCGGTCCCGTCCGAAAGTGGAAGAAGAAGTGGATCCACGTAACGCCGTCCAGTTCCAATCAAACAGAAGCCAATGGAAGAGTTAACGGCGTTAATAGCTCTTCACATCTCTTGCTGTACAAATGGACACCGATCACTCCCAACCAAAACAAAGACAATAATGGTAATGACGGGAACAATGAATCGAAGAACTACAGTAAAGACGACGATGATTCACTGGAAGAGCCGCCTAAGCGTAAATTTAAGTACATTCCGGTACTTTTCTGTATTTTGATTTCTTCTTGATTTAGTTTGTTTGCCTTCGCGATTTTATTGTATATGAAATGTATGTATGCTTGATGCTACGGTGAGCTGGGTATGGACGTGGTGCCTTAATGTTGAATTTAACTGAGGATTGAATTGTTTGTATGTAAAGTTGTGGGTAATTTCTTTTTTTAACGGCGAAATGTGGTTTTGGGTTCTTGAACTGGACTAAAAGTGAATAGTGATTCTGGGTTTTATTTTCAAATTAGAAGCTGGAATTCTGGAATTTAAAGATGTTGAGATTTGCCTGGGTGAATCTCTGTTCTCGGAGTGTGTCATTTGGTAATTTTTGGAAAATTCTGGGGGTAGGGGTGGGCGTGGGGCAGCAAAATCTGATTTCTTCAGGTCTAATTAAAAATTTAAACATCTGGAGGGGATAGAGAGTTTTTGGAGACTTGAGAACAATGGGAAGAATGTAAAATTTTCCCTTCTTTCTTTCCATTCATGGTGATCTTCAAGGTGAGAGAGACTGCAGATGAAATTGCATTTAAAGAGGAAACCTAATAGTAAAGTTAGGACTTCGGAGGCTTTGATCGTGGCGCAATATTCTTGTAATTGTTTTTTGGGAGCTTTAACTCTGGGATATAGATATTAGGGAATGTTGCATTTGAAATTCGAGAGAAATTTTTGTGTGATAAAAGAGCTTCCTTTTCGAAATGGTGAAGGAATCAGTTTTTACTGCATGTGGATGTTATCGGTTGTTTTGAGCTAAGAATATACAGTTCCTGTTTTATCAAAAGGTTTTATTGTTTCTAGTGAGCTGGAAGGGCTGCATCTAAAGGCTATAAACAATATGAAATGTCATAAAATATATGTTATGGTGTGCACCTGTGTCTTCTCGTGTGTGTGTGTGTGTGTGTGTGTGTGTACCATGCTTCAAGCACATAGGGAGAACCTCATTTTTTTCTGACTTTTCTTGCTCCAATTCAAGTTCACCTAATTCTCTATCCTTTTTGTTTCCTCCTTTTAATAAAATTCATTGTTTGTAAAGGAAACGATGGAATTGTAAAAATGGAATCCCGTCCCCAAGGCATTCCCTTTTGCTTCTCCATCAAAGCACAACTGGAGTTTTTTCGTTTTACTTCAAGCTTATATAGTGTCACTGTCTATCCTGGTACCTTTTATTAGCAAGTGGACCATTCTGGACATTTGGCTATCTAGCCATAACATACTTAGGGTATTCCTGTTCGATTGAAGCATCAAAACTACGACATATGTTTGCCATCATTGTATGGGATTTTCTTTATCCGAAATGGAAGCCCACCTTTTTGCTGAGTTGTCTTGATCGCAAGTCATTGCAGATGTCATTGTTGAAGGGTCATAAAAGATATGCCTTTTGGCAAGCATATGTTCACGCTTCATCTTTTTGCTTTCAAATTTTATTTCTAGCATGTAAATATGTTTCCTTGAACTAATGGAACAGTTCCGAGATCTGTTGGCATTGATGTACCTCTACTTCGAAATCGATCTTATTTACGTATTTCAGTACCCAATATTGAGAAAATGTCTAATATAATTAATCTGCAGTAGTAGCAAAATATTTTATGCATTATCAATGTGATTGTCACTTTGGCTTATACAAATTTCACAATGCTCTCATAAATACAAGGAGAAATCGAAGTGAAAGAAAAACAAATTGATAAGAGAAGAAACCAATAGAGTTAATGTTGTAGCCCATGCCATTTGTTAGCATCAATCTAATATCTCATGTCATTAGGTGATTGCTCAGACCTGAATGTATGCCCTATCGTGTTTGGTTTCCGCTACTCTCTAGATGCCTTTAATTGAATCTGATTTTGCTCATGCTAAATGGAATTTTCTTGGATTTATCATTATTTTGCACTTTCTAAGTCCCATCTTCGTGATTGGTTTGTAATCTCCTTATCTTTGTATCTTTCATCTTTCGTGAGGCACTGGATCCAATTGATCTCGATGCTAAATTATCACAGAAGCAGTGGGAAGCTAATGATGAGAATGAATAATTTTTACATATTTGATACACGTTAACCACTGACCCTACCCCAGTACACTTAAGGAAATTTTGCTGTTGTGGATCATTATTATATCCATGTATTGGCTTAGCTTTATGAATCCAAAGGAATTACCACTTTTTTAACTTGATTTAATTTTTATTGTTGAATAATGAGATCTTTTAGAATGATAGTTTAAGAAATAATATGCAGTAGTAATTGGACCAGTGTGAACTTTTAGTATGCTCCAGTTTTCTTTAGGAAGCCTCAGAAAATCAATAAAGTCCCATGTCTTGTATTATTGTATTGTGATTTTGCTGAGAACAGTTGCATAGATTCCACTAATCATGTAATGTATCCTCTGTTTTTGGAGATCAAAATAGATTGCTGTGCTGGAAGAACAAGTGAACGAGTCCTCAGATCAGTTAGAGGATGAAGCTAAGCCAATTGAAACTGAGATAAATACAGTGGAGACAACCTCCAAGAGTGATGGGCATGATGAAAATCCTGATATCAAGGATGTACCGATGGATAATACTCAGGTGATTAACTTGCACATTGCAATTCATGGATTTTTGATTACTTGATGGATGTTCTTTCAGTGACCATTGTACATATAACCAACAATTCCTTAAATATCCTTTCTTCTTTTACATAGAGGACCAAATCATCTTTGATCCAACCCAAATTTATAAGGAACAAAACTTGAGAGCATGTTTCACTAAGCTTATCAAAAAGTAAAAGTTTGTTTCTAAACACGTTTGAGTGTCATTTTTCTTACTTTTAGCCTCTGTTCGTCATTTTCCAATTACTAACAATTTATTAGCTACTCATTTCGTGGGACACAATATTATTTCCTAAATAAGTTACTAATAATTTTACTGGAACACTCACTTGTTTAAAAGTAGTTACTTATTTTGAAAGTAACTCTTATTTTACTGTCAAAATAAGTGACTCGCTTATTTCAAATTTAACCAATAAAAAAGTAATTTATTTAAAACGAACTTATTTACTTGTACTTAAACAAACTTTTCGAGCAAAGCCAAAACTGGTTCTTAGCTTGTGACAAAATTCTCTTTGAATGTTACTAGCGGTTTTTCCTTCTATCGTTAAGAAATTGGCAGCAGTTTTCCCCTTCTTTCCTTAAGAAATTGCCAGCAGATTTTGAAAATTTTCAGTTCATAATGCTCCTTCGCTTGGATTTTATCTGCCATCTGTTTTTTCACCACCTGATTGGGTCTTTACACCTTAATTTTTTCCGAAGTGGTCTTTGGGAGAGAATGAATACTTGTTGAGTGTTGAATGAGCATCGGTGCTGATGCCTGTTTGCCTTCGTGTTTTTTTCCTTTGAGCTTCTCTAAGTCATTGATTTCATTGATCTCTCTATATTTCTATCTATGGCTATTTGTGTAGAAGTTTGAATACACGTTATATATGAACATTTCAATGGTGTTTGTATGTGTCAGACCCCAGAGGAAAATTCTGTAGAACGTAGAGATCTGAATGAAACCCCATTGGATTTGAGTTTAGGCTTGAAGGCTAGTGATGGTGAAAATGAATCCAACTCAAAAACAGTTTGATCAAGGCAGACGGAGATAGACAAACTCCAGCAATATTGGGACATTATGGTTTGAAGCAAAAGAAGAGTTGGATGCTATTCTATCCTCACAAAAAACACCCTTCTCCATTGGCTATTCACTCTGCTCGAATAAACGAGTAAATGCGAGCAGCATAGCCCGTATTTTTAATTTGATTTGATACTTCATTTATTGAGTTGATTGCAATTTGTATCGATTCTGTGTCCTCAGAGCTGCAATCAATATTTTTTTGTACTTTGGTACAATCAAATTTGACAGAATGTATTTGGATTTTTACACTGACCATTGTTGAATGCAATTTACACCATACTGGTTTGGCCAATCAACTCTGTCTTGCCTGTGTAGTTCTTCCATTAATTAGCATATTTTGTTCCTGATGACAGTTTATGTCCAAAATTTTCAGAATTTGTAAAAAGACTTGTTTGTCTGTCACATTTTTAAATGATTAAAAAAATTACAGCAAATACAAAATTGCAACTTGTTTTTTAAAGATTGTTTTAAAAGATTTTTTCTAAAAATCATTTTCAACAACACATTTTGTATGTATTCTTCAAAAAATTTATTGAGGACGTTACATTTTTTTGGGTCAACCGATTAACATTTTGGAGTCAAATATGATTCGTTCCAAATTTAAGTGCCCCCACTTATTCATGACGCGACGTCGTTGAATCAGAATCAAATCCCAGTAGAGATTGGGTAATCGGGTCGGGGCGCAACCGTGATTTGCCGCCATAGATTCAGAGAGCCAACCACTTTACAAAGAGTCCAAACTGTTGAAAAGGTAATTTACATCAAATCTATGTAGAAATTAAAGGTGCTTATGTAAATTCTCAATTAGCTGATATGATGCAAACAATTGAGGGATATCGCGTAGCAGCTTGAGGCCGTGTGTTGTACAATTAGTAAGTGTGCTTGCTGAATATCACTGAGTCTTGTTGGGGCAATTCGAGAATCATGTGATGCTGAATGATTTGTCTAGTTTTTTATGGCATCTTGATGAATAATTCAGAGAAGTTGTATAATTCGCGATTTTTTTTTTGTTTTTGTACAATGTATTCACTTTTCTTTCTTTCGTTTTATCTTTATCCCTCTACTCAAGAAATTCATTCATGTAATACTAGCAATTGTAGAGCAACATGTTAATTTCATTACATCTATTCCCCTTACTCTGAATTCCCATGGTAGACGATGTTTAGAATCTCTAAGTAACATTTATACTTTAGTACAAAACCCCAAATTCTTAGATGAAGAAAAAAGGATTTCTGAAATCCTTCACTAGCTGAAGTTCAATGATTATGAAGCAACCATTGACGCGGTTACTATGGTGTGGGGTGGGGGTGGTATTCAGCCAAATACTCTCTTTTCTTACGAGGGTAATTATGATGTCAAGGTATTTACGATGGGATAGAAATTGTAGAACCAGAAATGTATAACTAGTGCATCTTATTTTCTTGAAAGGCTGCTTCGATCACATTTCTTTCGACTTGTAATCACACAAGTCATTATTGTTCAATTTGTTGGAGTCGTGTACATGAAGATAGTTCACACCATCCTATTATGTCAACCAATATATTAGTAATCTACTCTGAATTTCTTCTGCGGATTGTAGAATTTCTTCTTGTGGATATTTCTTTATAGGCTAGTGCCTTTCCTGTAATATTTCAGCCATGGTTAAGCGATTAGGTAATTGTATTGCAGTCAATTGAGCTAGTAAAGCATAAGATATCTTCGATACTAAATTACGCCTGATTGTTGTTCAACGTGCAAACCAAGTTTCATAACTGACTAATCTGACTGCAGAGTGTGGAATTGCTTTCAACCATTGACCAAAATGACTCTCCATAGGGCCTAACTTTCCATTATTTTATATTCCTATTCTGATAAAGAAATAAATAATAAAACGATTATATGATTTGTCAGTGCACACTAAGCCCCGCTGCAACAATGTTCAATCTCTTTACATGTTGAAAATTTTTTAACGCTATCATGGTTGATTCAACTTGTTCCATCTCTGCATCGTAGGATCTTCAGGCAGCCTCTGGTGTAAGGTCTTGATATTTGATGCACAGGACTCTCCTTCACATAAGGGTTTATTCCATCTCCATGGCGTAAGACATCATAGCTGATAAATTTTTTATCTGCTGCTTGAACTAGAATGGAGCACATCAGTAGGACTCCTATGAAGATCCTTGCAATTTTGGGCATAGCCATTGGAAATTTCAGTTACAGTGTTCTGCATTGATTTTATTGAACGCACTCTTGCAATCAGCTCCAGACATATAATGATGCAACAACGCGCTTGAGAAGGTAAAGTAGTCAACTGTATAACGTTACAGCTAGACACGTATAGTGAATTATATAAATATGCTTTGAGATAATGCATGTATTTAATGGTATAATATTACAGTTAGACACAGAGTGTGAATTTTATAAATCTAAAAACTTTGTTTTATTCTCTAGACATTTGTCACACCATATGTGGTAGCAGTGTTTACTTCGAGCCTATCTGTTAGTTTCTGAAAGTCAAGGGGCAATGAGATGCTAGCACCAGTATTTAGTGTAGGTTGATCGTTCAAGGCATATTTGGCACGAATGGTCTTCTTATTTAATAGTGTCTAGAACTTTCTAATCCGTGGTACCAAGCAGGCCCATCAACGTATGTAAGCACGATCATCTTGACTGGAAGATCACGACGGCTCATTGGGGTTTAGATGATTTTCAAATGAGTCGAAGTTTCTTCCACATTATACGGCATTGGGATGGAATGGTATTGTTTGCTCAATGGATGTTTGATCATAAATTTCCGACTTAGTTTTTGAACTTCTGTTTTTGTTCTTGACGTTTGTTCGTGTGTCTAACACGTGGTATTGTGTTTGGGACGTCTGGAACACTTGACTTGGTACTTTTCCATCCCCTGCCACAGTACTAGATCTACAAACAAGTAGGGTTGGTTGGAGTGGGCAACCCCTATNTTTTTTTTTGTTTTTGTACAATGTATTCACTTTTCTTTCTTTCGTTTTATCTTTATCCCTCTACTCAAGAAATTCATTCATGTAATACTAGCAATTGTAGAGCAACATGTTAATTTCATTACATCTATTCCCCTTACTCTGAATTCTGGAACACGTGGTATTGTGTTTGGGACGTCTGGAACACTTGACTTGGTACTTTTCCATCCCCTGCCACAGTACTAGATCTACAAACAAGTAGGGTTGGTTGGAGTGGGCAACCCCTATCTCTTCAACATTTTGATAATAATGTCTGTAACAAAACTATGGGCCTGATAACCCAAACTTGAATGGACTCCTGCTGATCTTAATGGGCTTTCTAAATTATTGGCCCAAACAAGTTTTTAGCAGTCTTTATGGGCCTATAAAGCCCAAATTTTGTAGTCTGTCTCAGGGGTCTACTTGAAGGGACAGATAGTGATAATTTCCGAAAAGGAGAAATGGTAAAAAGATTCGCCGTAGACCCCATCATCTCATATTGCTCACTGTTTAACCAATCAAATTCCATCCGTTCTATATTAATGTAAAGGGAAAATTGCACTCACAGTATCAAATCTCTCATTTTTATGCAAACTTGACCCAAACTATTCACTTGTGCCACTCACACTACCAAATCTTTCAAAAACTTACATCTGAAATCCAAATGGACAATTTCTGTTAATTTGATTGTTAGTTAATTAGAGACTTGACTTTGAACATAATTTTGACTAATTTTAAAAGGATAAAATTGTAACTTTACCATTTTCAATAAAAAAACACAATTATAATATATTAATATAATTAAATAAAAAGGCCAAAACTCTAACACAAAATCCACTACCTACCACTATCTCCTTCTTCCCCAACCCCCTTATCCCAAAGCCATTGGTGGCCACACTCTTTCCACCACTCCTCCTTCCACCCACATATCATAAACCATCCATTAACGGAATACACGCTATAAACTTGCACAAAATTGAATCATTTTCTATCAAAATCCCTAACCCACAATATAATTGTTGATTTATGGTTGATTTCATTTTTAATGTTTTGATCATAACAAATAAGATTAATATCATTTCTAACAATTGATTTTGAGTGATGATAGTTCAATGTTAAAATCAATCAAGCATTCTCAAAATCAACACATTATAAATCGGACTCGAAATGAAGATCAAAGTAAAAGTTAAGCATTCAAGTTAAATCATTCGAGATGAAAGTTTAAAAGATCAAAATCAAGACTATCAAATCGAGCTCATGAAGAAGGTCAACATTGAAGTCGAGCATTAAAGCCAAACATCGAGAAAGATCAAGATCAAGAGTCAAACATGAAAGAAATTTCGAAACGAGATCAAGACTAGGTTTTGAGATCATATTTAAAGGTATAAACGCTTTGATCTTTAATAATGAATGAAAATAACTCAAAAATCATTTTGTGCATGAAGAGTTATTTTCACATCACTTGCATAAAATATTTTTGATCAAAAATTAGATTAATTTTTCAAAGTGATACTTGAACTTAGATCACATCTCAAAAAAAGAAGAAGAAGAAGAAGTCAATGGTCAACCAAACGTTCGATTGACCATTCAGATGAATCGGACCGTCAGGACAAGGTGTCCGATTTGACTGAAATTTTTCATCTATTCGGATGTCCGGATGGATGAACCGGACATCAGGTTCATTCGCAATGGTTAGCTTTTTTACCATTTTCTGACCGCAACAGCTAGTTAGTCGTTCTGTACTGTTCCAGATGTCTGAATCAATCATCTGGTTCGGCAGAATATTGGACAGTTTGATTGCTATAAATACCAACTCACTTGCTATTCATTTCAAGACTTAAGAACATTCAAATAAGATACTTTTGAGCAAAATTATATTGATTTCTTATTCATTTATTATTATCAAAGTTTTGACTTTGAAAAATATTTTTGAAACTTACATTTTTACATTCATTTAAATTTATTTTTTCATAGCAAAAACTTTAATTATTAAATCAAACTTCTTGAATTATTTCTCTTGTCGAAGTTTTTCATTTCTCCTCGTACTTAATTTATCTATATCAATTTTAAAATAGATATATTTTTGAAGAAAATATTTGCACTTACATTGCATGAACTTTTCCTACTTCTTCATATTGAAATTTTGATTGAATTAAATTTGAAAAAATCATATTCATCGAAATTTCTAATTTCTCTCTTAGTACTTAATTTATCACAAATTATTCATTGAAATGAATATATTTTCGGAGAAGATTTTTGCACTTACTTTGCATAAATTTTTCTTCTTTTTCATATTAAAATTTGATTAATTGAACTAAACTTGTAAAATCATCATATTTATCAAAGTTTCTCATTTTTTTAGTACTTAATTTATTACAATCATCCATTAAAAGAGAGATATTTCTGGAGAAAATTTTTGAATCTACATTGCATTTATTTCTTCATCTTCTCATTGAAACACTTTAATTGATTGAATATAATTTTTTACTATCATATTCATCAAAGTTTTTCATCTAACATTTGAGTTATTATTTATTACTATTTATTGAAGTGTTAGAATCTCTTGGTACTTAATTTGTTTGTATTATT